>JAQIWG010001922.1:0-22279 GCA_034695025.1 Chamaedrilus cognettii | reverse complement strand
TCCTAATGACTAGGTCCTAATGACTAGGTCCTAATGACTAGATCATAATGACTAGGTCCTAATGACTAGATCATAATGACTAGGTCCTAATGACTAGATCATAATGACTAGGTCCTAATGACTATGTCCCAATGACTCCTAATAACTCCTAATAATCTCCTAATAACTACCACCTGCAGGCTGGAGAACAAAGCATTAGCTTGCAGCACAGGGCTCCCCGGGCGAGTCGTAAAAGGTGACCAAAGAAGGGGGAGCGGTTCTATGCGAACTCCCTTGCACAGAACCGGACTGTATAATCCATATTGTCTTTGTGCTACACACGGTCTCTAAACTACAAAAAACAGCAACATATATAATAACTATATAGGTCGTAATGACTAGCTCTCAATAACAAGGTTTAATGACCAGATCTACGGACTAGATCCCAATGACTAGCGCTCAATAACAAGGTTTAATGACCAGATCTACGACTAGGATCCCAATGACTAGATCTCAATAACAAGGTTTAATGACCAGATCTAAGAACTAGATCCCAATGACTATCTCTCAATAGCAAGGTTTAATGATCAGATCTAAGGACTAGATCCCAAAGACTATCTCTCAATAACAAGGTTTAATGACCAGATCTGAGGACTAGATCTCATTGACTATCTTTCAAGAACAAGGTTTAATGACCAGATCTACGGACTAGATCCGAATGACTAGGTCTCAATAATAAGGTTTAATGACCAGATCTACGGACTAGATCCGAATGACTAGGTCTCAATAACAAGGTTTAATGACCAGATCTACGGACTAGATCCGAATGACTAGGTTTCAATAACAAGGTTTAATGACCAGATCTACAGACTAGATCCCAAATACTGGCTCTCAAGAATTACGTCGTAAGGACTAGGCCATAAAGACTAGGTCTGACGGACTAAAACGGGGTAGCAGGGTTTGGGGGAGGAGGAATAAAGCTTGGAGGTTATAGTGAGAAAGATATGGAGAGAGAAGGAAGCAAGTAAGGGGTTTGTTTTTAGTAGCTTAGGTACACCGTGTGTAGCACAAAAAGTCTGGTTCTGTGCAAGAGAGTCCACACAAAACCGCTCCCCCTTCTTTAGTCGCCTTTTACGACTCAAGCGGGGAGCTCTAGGCTGCAAGCCAATTCTTTGTTCCCCGGCCTGCTGGTGAGAGGACAAGGAAAGGGGGAGAGAAATAAAGCAGGGTATAGAAGAATAAAGAGGGGTGACGAGAATAGGGGAGGAGGAAAAAGGGTAAGAAATAGAGGGAGTGATGAGAAGGTGAAGGAGAAGGAAAGGGGGGGGGGAAAGAATAAAGCACGCGGGGTGGGGGGAGAGCAATAAAGCAGGGGTGAGGAGAAGGTGGGGAAGGAGGAAAGGGGGAAAAAAATAAGCAGGGTAGAGGAGAGGATGAGGGGGGAGGAAGGCGTCAATCGGTGAGCAATCAGGCGCGTTCACGGTCCACGTCGTCGTCCATTAGAGCGGACGAGCGGCGAGCCTGCGTGGTGCTGTACGGATGCACGGGTGGAAGGGCAAGGGCGAGGGATATGACAGCTATAGCTGCTGTAGCACTTGTAGCAGCAACCGTGGCAGTAACAGCTGTAGGTGCTACAGCTGCTGCATAGCAACTGTAGCAGCAGCTGTAGCAGCTGTAGTGCTCAGCATCAGCTGCAACGACTGTAGCTAGCTACAGCTGTGGAAGCAAGATGTGTTTTAGTGTCTGGCGAGTTCAAGGACCGCGTGTAGTAACGAAGACTGTTACAGTCCGGTTCAGCGCCTTGGCCTCAACTTTACCAAGCAAAGAACCGCTCTCCCTCCTTAGTCGCCTTTAACGACTCGCCCGGGGAGCTCTGGGCTGCAGGTCAATTCTTTGTTCTCCGACCTGCACGGGTAGTGGAAGCAAGAGTAAAAGCAGATAACAGTAAGAACTGTAGCAGCCACAGTGCTCAGTATCGGCTGCAGCCGCTGCAGCTGCTACAGGGATCTCTGTCAGAGGTCATAGCTGTGGTCAGGGCTAGAAGCGCTTGTGAAGTGATGCTTCAGAAGCGATTATGAAGTGAAGTGAAGTGAATTCTGAAGTGATTATGAAGTGATGCTTAATACTAGGATGGGGGAAATATGAGCAAAAAAAATTAAATCTTGGGTTTCTGTGCTTTTTCAAGGATTAAAGCTAGGATTAGGGAATGGACTAGGTTAGGGCAATGACTAGGATTATTCTTAGTGTTATATTCAGGGTTTGCGTTAGGGTTAGGGTTTTGGGTTAAGGTTGGGGTTGGATTTTAACAAATCCATTTGCTGCATATTATCAGCATATAAGTAACGATGACTCATAACTGTTGCTATTAAATAGCAAGTAGCAACAGTTATGGCTGAACACTACTGCTGCTTAGAGTCAGCAACAAATATATTAAAACTGTTGCCATCTATAAGCAGCAGCGACGGCAGCAGTAGCAGCAGCAGCAGCAGTAAAAGCCATTTCTGTGACTTTGACGAGCCTTCAACAGCCAAGATTTTGTGACCCAGCCCAGCATACGACCCACTCAAGCGCAGCCTCCGCTAACATTGGCTGTCAATCGATCTGTCCCTAGACGCCGCTCCATCATTGGCCCCGAGGCTGCGATACGGCCAGCTCGAGTTACGTCCGGCTAAGCCAATCGGCGTGGCTTGGGCTCAGCCAATCAGCGTCAATCAATATCAAATTGCCAACCAACCAAAACCAATTTCTATAAGCTTCAGAGTGGACTGGGATTTCTTGTCATCGGTTGCTAACTTGTAATCTCTGAAGATGACTGACCTCTGCAGGCCAGGGAATTAAGAATTTGCTTGCAGCCCAGAGATCCCCGGGCGAGTCGTAAAAGGCGACTAAAGAAGGGGAAGCGGTTCTGTGCCGGCTCTCTTATACAGAATCGGATTGTATATAGTCTTTGGTGCTACACACCTATACTACACGTCCTATACTACAAAAAACCACAAAAAACTGCAAAACCACTAGTTCAGCAAGACAATTATAGTACAGCATAACACACACACATACACACTCGCGCTTTGTGGCAGCATTCCCCGCTTAAGCAGGGGTAGCCATTTGCAGCCATGCACACCTGCCCTCCACTTTATCCTATCCATCGCATCCTCGCGTCTCAGCTTTCATATCCTTCTCCATCAAGTCTTTGCATATCATTTCCGGTTACTCTTCACGTCATTTCCATCACATCTTTTCTTACATATAAGCACATTCTTGCACACGTGGTCCAACTTTAATACCTCATTGGTTTTGCTGCATTGAAGTGAAGGTAAATGATGAAAAAACGCTTTAAAATAGCGCCATCTTGCTAATGCATTTCAACTAAAATATCCGACTAGGGGTTGCAAAGTCGAAAAAGTCGAAAAGTCGCAGATTCGCAGAATCGGAAAATGCATTTTAACTAAAATGTCCAACTAGGGGTTAAACTCGAAAAACTTATCTTCCTGTGACAGAGCTTCGTAGGCCACGATGCAAGATGACCAATATTTCATACTCTACAGTCTGTAGTCTAAAGTCTAGAGTCCACAGTCCAAAGTCTACCCTCTGCTGCAACAGTTCACAGTCTACAGTTTATACAGTCCAGAGTCCACAATCTACAGTTCAGTCTACAGTCTACCCTCTACAGTCCACCCTCTACAGTCCAGTCTACAGTCCACAGTCTACAGTCCACAGCCTACAGTCCACAGTCTACCCTCTGCTGCAACAGTTCACAGTCTGCAGTTTATACAGTCTACAGTTCAGTCTACCATCTACAGTTCACAGTCTACAGTTTATACAGTCTACAGTCTACATCCACAGTCCACAGTCTACAATCCGCAGTTTACAATCCACAGTCCATACTTGTAGCCTACAGTCCAGTCTAAATCCACAATCACGGTCTACAGTCCACAGTCTACCCTCTACAGTCCACACTACATAGTCTCCAATACTCTACTCCTAGTTCAACGCTGAAAAATGTTCATACACAAAGCACGCCTGAGCTGTAGGGCGCTACATGCACCAGTGCACAAGGAAACTCAATGGGGCAGCTGCTGCTTAAACTGCCGCTCTGATAAGGGCATGCATCGAATGCAGAACTGAGTCTGTGACCAGTGATGCCATTGCTCGAGTCTGTGACCAGTGACGCCATTGCTCGGGATGTATACCAACAGAATTACGGATAATGTTTCAGTGCTTGGGAGATTTTTAACGCAATCCTCAGATATCTTGGGATATTTTTGTTCTAAAATTAGCTTTTTGGGGATTTTTTGCAGTATAGTCACGTGTAGCACACAAGGGTTCGGTACACATACAGTCCGGTTCTGTGCAAGGGAGCCGGCACAAAACCGCTCCCCCTTCTTTAGTCGCCTTTTACGACTCGCTGGTGAGCTCTGGGTCGCAAGCCAATTCTTGTTCCCCGGCCTGCAGGGAACTGTTTCTGGCAGAAATGACGCATTCTATAATGGGAGCGTAGGATAATTTAGTAAAAAATGCAACATAGGGATATTTTAGGCGGAGATATCTAGAATCTGGGGCTATTCCAATTAGATCCAATGCTATGACTGTGTCTGTCACATCGGCAGCAGCATCCATCACTCATGGGATGAATCAATGAAACTGAAGCCCTGGAATGCAATGGAGAACTGATATAGAAACCGTTAACACCGTTAACACCGTTAGGTCCAATTTCAGAGCTATTCCTCAGCAGATTTCAGAAAGGATAATCGACCCTGAATTCAAGTTCTTTCCCACGAAAACAATTTAATGATAGCCCGAAGCCGTCATCACAAAAAAATTTACGGTTTGCTACTAAATTTTAACAATACAGATTTATTTTGAGGTGAAATTAATTTCATTTAAACTGTATTTAAATTTTAAATAATTTAGCCTAAAATTTATGACGTCATGCAAAGCTTACACTATCAAAAATTCATTTTTTAAATCTATGTAAACAAACATCAAACTTTGTCAAATGCCAGTAATGGGCTACCATAAAAATTCTTTAAATCTCATCCTCGGCCAACAAGAAATGAGTCGGGAAAAAGCCTGAAAAATCCTTTAAGGATCCAACCTAAATCTGACAATCAGATTATTTGTTTTCTAAATTGGCTTGAAGTCCGCATCGCTGTCCGTCGGCAGCAAATACCAATTTTCAGTGACGAGTCGAGCAGAGGAACTTCTAACGCATGTCGAGTGAAGAAATGCAAGCGAGAAGATTAAATCAGCTGGAAGACTATTGAGAGGATAATCCATCATGGAACGAGACAGAGCAAGTGGGCAAACAGGGAATTATAAACAGATGCAGCGAGTCAGCAACTTAGGGCTTCCATTTAAAGAAATATTATCGGAAAAAAAGCGAAGAGAAGAAGATTCTCAGCAACGCAAATACCGGTAGCGTCAACTGCAACGCCTTGCGACGTAAAAAAAATTAAATTCTCGATACTCAAGATGATTTAATTAACTCGCACTGGCTTTCCAGATAGCAGCATCGGCATATCTTAGGCATAATGTTCACATATCATCACACAAATATTATTTAGTGTTTAAATGGTACGCTCGCATATTGTATCAAATGTATTTGTCAGCTAAACGATTGCGTCAATAAATAGAACAATAGAACAAATGTTCAGCAGCGTCAACAGTAAATTGTAATACTGCAGCAGAAGCAGCAGCTTTATCAGCATTCAGCAGCAGCACTTTAGCAGCAGCAGCACAGCACTTTAGCAGCAGCATCACTATTAGCACTGCTCATCAGCAGCAGCGGCATCAGCATTATCAGCAGCAGCACAGAAGCAGCAGCAGCAGCAGCAGCAGCAGCAGCAGCAACACAGCCTCCCGACCATTAATCCCGCACGGTGGATGCCAAGCATGCGTTAAGAGATGACGACGTCTCGTGTCGACATCTAGCGCCGAGATATAACACCTGATCAATACTCCTACCCCTCCCGCCACCTCCCCTACCCCCTCGCGCCCTCCTCCCAACCCCACCTCACCCCCCCACCACCCCACCCTACGCGTTCCTCATCAGTAAACAACTAAAGCAGGCCCTTTCCCTATGACACAGACTCCAGTCAACTTTGGCAAGAACCCTAGCAAGAACTGTAGAACTCTACACAGTAGCCAGTGCCAAAAATGGAACATCCCCAACAGACAATAGTTTTGGGTTTTTGTTTGTTTTTTGTAGTTTAGGGACCGTGTGTAGCACACAAGGGCTATATACAGTCCGGTTCTGCACAAGAGAGCCGGCACGGAACCGCTCCCCCTTTTCTTTAGTCGTCTTCTACGACAAGCCCGGGGAGCTCTAGGCTGCAGGCCAATTCCTTGTTCCCCAGCGTGCAGGGGTAAAATAGTTAAATTCGCCGAGTTTATATAGGGGAGGGGGGGGTAGATGGCATGGCAGCTACTTGCCTATAATAGCGTCCATATAGAGACTCTCGCATTTGAAAATTTTCGCGCGCTACACCCGTATTTTACCCACCATTCCAACAATCCAACAATTTTTTGACACTGCTTCAGCTAAAAAAAATCGGCGTGCCCTTTGGTGTAATAATAAAATAGTAAAGTAGGCGAACAAATTTGCTCCGGTCGGAAAAAAAAGTCTGGCTGTGCCACTGGCACATAATGCACATATTGGAGCAGGCATCATATTATATTACATATTGTATTATCATATCATATTGCGCAAAATACAACATCAAAATCAGAATGAAGCAACACAAATTGAAATTACATTACATCTAAAGATATCAAACCAATTTACACCCCGCCACTAATCAAGACAGTAATATTCACGGTATGCTAATGAGGGTACGGGAGTGGCACCTTCGTAGAAGATCCTGTCCTTGATGGCGACCCCCGCGACCTTCATCATCTTCTCGACATCCTTGTCGCTCAGCTCTAGCCCCACCTCCTTCATCGTCACCTGCACGCGCACGCCTGATGTAATTGCCCGTAACACAATGAATTTGGGTGGAGTTTAATACCTCATTGGTTTTTCTGCATTATAGTGAAGAAAAATGCTGAAAAAGGCTTCAAAACAGCGCCATGCCAGACAGACTCGTCGAGACTCGCTGTGTGTCGAGGAGGCTGAAGTGAATGCCTTGCTAAAAAAGTCACAAAGTCGCAGTCGCAAGGTGCATTTTAGCTCAAATATACGACTAGGGGTTAAGAACCGTGTGTAGTAACAAGCTACAACTTCAACTTCACTACTGCACTCCACCCTAATAAATGATTATTTGCAGGCATGACGAATTTAAGCCCCCTTTGCACGGGGGCATGAAGTGACTCAAAATCCTTGCCGCGGCTGGGATTGGAACCAACGCGCTGTCAAACCCGTAATCCGGGCTCCGTGACTTAGACAACATCGACCACAATGCTTCGAACCTCATAATTACCGGTAACGCAATTACCGTTAACGTAATTACTGATAACGTAATTACTGGTAACGTAATTATCGGTAACGTAATTGCCGGCAAAGTAGTTACCGGTAACTTAATTACCTGTAACGTTATTACCGGTAACGTAAATACCGGTAATGCAACAACCGCGCGCAACACTTTCTAGTCACCTTGAGTTCGGCTGCGTCGATGTAGCCGCTTCCGTCCTTGTCGAAGGCTGCAAAGAGCGCGCGCATCTCTGCGTCCTGGGAGCGTCGCGCGCCCCCCAGCCCCCCGGAGTAGCGCGACTCCATCATCTCAAGGAACTCGGCGTAGTCTATCAGGCCGTTACCTGCAGCGCAGCAGCAGACGGGACCAGATATTAATATATTGCATTGAAATAGACGTGTAAAACTGTATATTGTGTATCATACTTCACAAACACATCTTCACACACCATCTTTGACGTCCATTATGTTAATGTCCGTGTTTCACACAGGTTTAGACATTTGCGCAATGATCAGGACTGCTGGAGCTGGGTTTATATGACTGGATACCCTTCCAGACACTAACCAAATAAATAATTATCTGGCGCGGGGTTAGCAGCTAGCGACACTTGTGTGTTGAATAGACTTGCTGAAGGACCTGTACCACATGGTTTCATAGTTGTGGCACTGGGACCTGAACCCTAGTCCCCTGGACTCTTAGTCCAACGCCTTAACCACTACACCATAGCATCTCGCTACTTGCACACATGTGTTTATAAAACGAAGCAAAATAAATGGTCAAGGATACGTAGATTCAAGGTTTTCAATCTCCGCACAGTACGTAGATTCAAGCCTCGTCCAGCGCCCCTACCTCCGAGTAAATGGAACAATGTGATTGGCTATTCGCCCGACGCACAACGCAATGCCCCCGGGGGGCCGCGCGCAAATTGCAGCGTAGCGAAGCACGCGGTATTTAACTCAACGAACCATTTCTAGCGATTTTACATTTGCGAGGGGGATGAAAAGAGAAGCAAAAGCAGGATGATCAATAATGCTCTCTCTCTCTCTAATGTCCCTGGCATCCAACTTTTCCACTACACCCGCTCCTCGGCCCTTCTCCTCAACACTCCATACGTTTCCTTCCCAAGCAGATCGTCAATCGCTCCCAATAGGCGCTTTCTTCCAGACCCCCTCCTTTTTTTTGATATCCCTTTGAAGACGATTTTCATGGCACAATGTGCACGCAAAACAAAGCATAAATCTCGCTTATGAGAATGCACAGGATGCCCCCATGGGCTTTACAGCCAACCGGCTTTGATGTCAATCTAGTGCTGAATTTCGCGAACATGCGTTGAGAAACTTGAGATTGACATGAACTGACCAATGAGTGCCGGTCAACCACATCACACTGATGATCATGGTTCACTGAGTGCCTGTTCAGGGTCCAAAATGAAAATAAAAAACAATTCGCAAAGCTGGCTTTTTTTTCGCCAGGCCCTACTTTTCTTTGACAAATCAATCCAGTCAGGTTTCCCTTCTGGTGCACTCAAATAAATTAAATTTTTTTGCTCCATTAATTGCCATAAAATCAACAATTTTAAAAACTTCTAAAAACGAAAGATTCTTTACATTTGCGAAAGGTTTTTTCAAATTAGGAAAAAATTAATCAACTGTCAATTATTTTTTTGGGCCGATTTTGGCAATAGGCAGATCAAGCTAATTAATCTGCAATTTCCACCTTAATCTCAACATGCGTTCACGTAACCCAGCATAAGACAAAACCTTGCGCATGCTTTAAAACTCACCAAGGCTCAATCATGACCTTAACACATATTCATGCAACCTAGCATAAGACCTAGAGGCCGTGCTTGAGACCAGCCTGCAATGATACACAAGGGCAGCAGACACACTTGACACGCTATCACAGGCTATCAGTGACAGCCTATAACACTCGTCCCTGAGAGTCCTCACTTGATCGCTACTCGACAGACCGCGACTCGATAGAGATCGCCACAAGCGACACTCGCGTCCAATTAACGCCTAACATCGTCCGTGACAGGACCCATAGCACTGGGGAGGTCAGATAAACATGTGCACTGATGGGAGATATCACTAAATTTAGGGATATTTCAGTGATTGAGGGATCTCACTTTGAACGCATTCCAAAGATCTGGAGACGGCCTGATCTGGGCCTTTAAAAAAACTCTGCAAAAACTTGCCAAAAGACATTATTTTCGCCAAGACCTATTGTTTTTCGCCAAACTATTTAAACATTATTTTGTTTCCTTCGGGAGCACTAAAATATATCAAATGTATTGCTCTGTTCATCATAATAGAGTTAGTAATTGAATGTCTAAGAACAAAGGAAGAACACCAAATTTGCCAGCTGCAAAACAAATCGCCAACTGCTCCAAAAATTTGAGTTTGGCTATTTTGGCGACTGGCAGATCAAGCCCTGTCTGGCGATATTTTTTATAAAATGGCGCAATTTATAACGGGAGCTGGGGATATTTTTGTCAAAAAATACTATCTAAGGATATTTTTTGTTGAGATACAAAGAATCTAGGGATATTCCGTTTAGGCTCAATGGTATCACTGGTCAGATATCGCGTTATGTCTGGGGCTCAGAACGTCATCAGAAGCGAAGGAAAGCTTTGAAATCAGTTTGGGATTCGTTAGGGTTGATGGTGCGCAAGTTGAGGCTGGCAGAATTCAGGACCAACTATTCATGTTACCTATTAGGGTCTTTTAACCCCTAGTCAGATATTTTAGTTAAAATGCATCTTGCGACTTTGCGACTGCGACTTTGAGACTTTGCGACTGTGACTTAGCCTCGACGAGACTCGACGAGTTCAGTTCAGAACAGAACAATTCAGTTCAGAACAGAACAGCTTAGTTTAGAACAGTACGGAACAGTTCAGAACAAAACAGTTCAGAACAGAACAATTCAGTTCAGAGCTGGACTGAACAATTCAGTTCAGAACAGCAGAACAGTTTTAGTTCTGCATGTTGACATCATCATCATCATCATTTCCGTTTCCCCCTTCCATTTTCCATGCTAGCAAAGGTTGGACCACGGACACACGCCCTCTCGTGCACCGGCCCTATGAGGGAAATCGGGAGATGAGAGGCCTTCAGGGGGAGGAAACAGTTAAGACGACACTTAACCAATTAATGAGATGATGACAAGTCGGTCCAGAGTTTGCACGGGCCCCGTCACACGCAGATCTAGGCCCTAATGGAAGTCAAGCCTAGGAGACTAGGCATCAACAAACTCTGGCTCCACCTCCCCAGCCCCGGCTATTTAGCCTGCCAGCCGGCTAAAACGCCCTTCCTACCACCGCTCACCCTGTCTCTAACACACCCCCCGACCCGAGCATCGTCTCAAAGACACTGGGGCGAGCCAAGAGCACAATGGTCGTGTTTCGTTTTAAGGACCGGATGCCCTTGCTGCCGTCCAACTTGCCCCATGGTGACAGCAGGAGCAGAGCTGCCGGGCAAAGTTTAATGTAATGTCCGGGATCAACGAACAAGCATACAAATAGCAAAAAGTAGCAAAAGTTCCCCTTCAGTGACCACCTGCCTTTCTACTTCCCGCGCATAATTAGAGAAAATTGGCACCCAAAGACATCTTCGGCTGCAACATTGTCATAGCCCTGAAAGAAAGGTGTTTGTTATGTACAAGATTTAACCCCTAGTCAGATATTATATTTAAAATACATTAGCAAGATGGCGCTATTTTGAAGCCTTCTTCATCATTTTTCTGCACTATAATGCAGCTAAACCAATGAGGTACTAATGGACCTAGGAGCCACTTTTTGGCTGTTTCTAGAACTTTTATTTCAAATATCAGCGTACTTATTATATCTAGTGGTCAACGTATTATTTTAACTTTTGGCTTGCATATTGTGCACATTGCGACAAAATATAGTAATTTTTCTCACCAATTATTAGTGACCAGGGTGTGTGGTTAGTGACCATTCACTTACATTTTGCAAAATTATCTTAAATTTTATCCCAACTAAAATTTAAAACAAATAAAATCCATTCGCTGACCGCCGTGACGCCATCATTCGGTTCGTGCGCGACTGTGCATAGTTTCCAATAAAAAAGATTAGATTTTCCCAAGATTCTCCTACGACAATCGTAAGACTAAGATTGTCATAAGATCGCTTCCTGAATGAGGCCCCAGGTTTATTGCTGACCCATTTTTTGGTTTCTACAGTTTTTCATTCATTTTTTGCGCAAACATCAGTTTTTTGTTCATCACAGTTTTTGTTCACCAGTCTTCTTTCCTCATCGGTTTACATCACATTCAGAGTTCGTAGGGGTTATTTACGTACACACGGCCCCTAAACTATCCGAAAACCTCCAGTTTTTGTCGCTGTCCTCAGTACCCTGGGGCCTGTTGCTCAAAATATCTTAAACAGATTTGAGTCTTAGAAGTTTCTAAGAAAATCTTAGACAAATTATATCGTTTGTAATTAAAAACTCACTGCCGCACTGCCCCCGCACTAAACCAAACGATGACGTCATGGCAGTCGGCAAATGGATAAAAAAAATTTCAAATCTGATTTAGGATAAAGTTTTGGCCAAAGTTAGGAAAGTTTTAAGAAACTGGCTCCTGAGCCACAAATAAACGTCAGGCAAGCACAAATCCTACAGCGCAGTGTTCAGCCGAACGCTCCAACAATGGGGATCCGTGCTCATAATTGCGCCAGGTGGCGACAGTTATTCCCGGTCATAATTGCGCCAGGTGGCGACAGTTATTCCCGGTCATAATTGCGCCAGGTGGCGACAGTTATTCCCGGTCCAGCTGCATCCCTCACAGCTATATCTGCAAAGAATTTGATGCTTAACACTAAGGCGTGGGGGATGTGCAGGGATGTGCGGCATGTATAATTCTCATGTTTGCAAGGGCTGCAATTTGGATTATTGCTGGAGTTATGTTAGGGCTGCGACAAATTTATGTCTAGGGTCAGAGTTAAGGTACGAGGTTTTTCATAAGGCTAGATACAGCTTCTTGATATAGATTAATGCATTCGCAGATATAACGGTGAATTAGATTTTTGACTAGCCATCTTTTTGTTCTGTTATTAATCTAATGATAGGTATTTAATGGAAAAACAACATAATATTCAACAATATTTCAGTGTAATATTGTTTAATCACGCAGTCAAACTGCTGCAATGGTCGATAAATATAATTCCAAAACTATTATTATATAATAGTATTGATCCCAACTTAAAAAAGAAGAAATGCGCCGTGGCTGCGGATTCCAAAATACTTAATTGTCACTGTTTCCGTCCTTACCCTCTGTTCTTGTTTGCGTTCTATTCGTGGCAAACATGGCGGCAAAGTAATAATAAAATGTGTGCTTCTTCTTTTTCAACGACAGATATTAATTACAAGAGAGGCAGGCAACCTACCGTAGGCTACAGCAGCGTAGCTGCTGCAGCCTAAATTGTAGGTAGGCCTGCAATGAACGCTATAATAGGCAGTAGGCCTACTGCATGTATGCCCCGCAGGGGCCTCTACAGTGGTCAGTGGGCCCCGCAGGGGCCTCTGGGGACGGTAAGAGAGTCCCAAAGGGACTTTCTTACCGCCTCAGGACGTCAGAGGTTGATGAGGAGGTAAGAGGAAGGTAAGAGGAAGGACAGAAACAACTAACAACGAAGGACAGAAACAACTAATCGCCCCAGTTCATGGTTACACGTACCTCATTTTTTGTCCGCAGGGAATTGATTCCCCTTCTCCGTTTAAACAGCGGCACGCGGCAGAAACTGTCTGGCATGATTATTTTGAAGCTACAACTTGCAAAAGTTAACTTTGTTGACAGAAACCGTTAAGATTATTGCTGCAACTATGGTGAATGGGTATGGCACTATCGGTTTAGTTGGTCCGAGACGTCTAACGCCATTTACAATTTAAATATTTTTCCTTTTCTAGGCAATCATGCTCATTGACTTCAGACAAATTGACGTCACAGGCTTTGTGCGCCACTTGACACGAGCGCCAGAAATAGACCGCATCTCTGTTCAGAGATTGGTCTCGTTACAAGTGGCCAATGAAAGCAATGTTAAGTGTGTAGGCATAGCTCTCATGCTATTGTTACAATAGCGAGTCACTGGACCAGCAGCGAGTGCAGGCACTTATACAGCTCAGGACCTTAATGTGCATACAAAATCTTACATGTAAAACCAAACAAGAATCCTTACAGCCATTAATGGGTGCAGTTAAACATTTACATGCACACCAACATGCTAACTCAGCTGAGAAACACAGTTCATACTAACGTACATAAAAATTCAAACTCTGCCGGTGTACCGCGTACTAAAGCAATGAGTGACCAGTCCGCTGCACTTTACAAGAACAACTCTCTTCAAACTGACCACACTAATATTGGTATTCACCGTTGCGAGTTCACCTCGAGTTGGTCAATCGGCGAGTTGAAAATGACCGTTGTCAATCTCCTATGCCTAGCGTGACGTCACACAATCCGCCGATTGAGCCAACTTGAGGTTGAGTGAGTAATGAGTATAACACAGCATAACAAGAATCCTGATTTTCAAGAGCAAGTATTTGAAGAACATCCTGCGGCAGCTGAAAAATGAGATCGAAAATGCTCGCTTTTCAAAAGCGAGATGACTGATTCTATTGTCAGTGCTCTAGACACTTGATTTGTTTTTGTTTTTTGTAGTTTAGGGACCGTGTGTAGCACACAAGGGCTATATACAGTCCGGTTCTGTGCAAAAGACCCGGCACAAAACCGCTCCCCTTTTCTTTAGTTGCCTTTTACGACAAGCCCGGGGAACTCTGGGCTGCAGGCAAATTCTTTGTTCCCTGGCCTGAAGGAGCCCTAGACACTTGTGTTTCATGTATGCAAGTATCCGAAAAACACCGCTTGTGTTTGAAATACAGCGTCTGAAATACTTGCAGCGTTTCAAACAGAAGTATATCAAAAGCATAGTCAGTCTTGGGTTAGTTGAGACTGTGTTTCCCTCCACAGACTAACACTGTCCCCCAGCAGTCGCAGGTGCGATCCTACATGTATGCACACAAACAAACCCGCATGCATATTGCATACACACATAATGCAATGAGTCCGTGACCGGCAAACCGCAGTGTCTACACGGCCCAAAACACCCTAATTTATTCTCAGCGAATGAGCCTATACTTCAACTACGGCGTAGGGATGGAAGGCTCAGGGGGTTACAGTCTCTCCCACAGGGGCTTTCCTTTTCTCCATTACTGTATCTGCCACAGGCCTCTCAACCGCTCAAGGGACAATACCAGCAAAATGTAACTTTTTTTTCATATTTATTACTTCATTACAAATGTCATTACAAGAATCAATTCACAATACGATGCAAGAAGGTCAAGCTAAAGTAGAAAAATCTGCGAAAGCGCATACGCTTTAGCCTAGCCCAATAACAACTTAAACTCAATTAAGGCAGAATAAATTTCATGCTAGAATAGTAACAAATGTTATGAATTTACCACTGAAACACAGTTTGTATTACACGCCCTCACACATTGCCAGCGCCATACCCTTCTTCACAATTAACCAGTCCAATCCCCCCCCCCATATATGCAATCACCCCATATGCAGTCTGAGATGGACGTTCAAGGTTCTATGACCAGGCATGAGACGATCACAAGTAATACATTATACCAAGAAGCTCAAGGGACAAAACCTCTTAAAAACTCTTCTCTTAATATTGAATGAAATCGATTCGTTATATCTGTATGTGGCTTGTGGCGGCGTTTCGGTGATTCTCTCTATTGGTCCTGGCTGATTTAATTTGGTTTGGTTGTGTGTCAGAGTTTAATTCGTATTCTGTTTGTCAGCATTGTTTAGACTTTGTGCACGCTATCATATTCATATTCTCAATGCTACCGATTCTTTTAATTTATTTTTATTTTTGCACGCTATTCTTGAACAGTTCTTTTCGCTAAGTTAGTTAGTTTTTTTCACTTTTTTCTCATGACTTAAGAAATATTGTACTACTAGGATGTCATAGAGTTTACTCTTACGGAGACGCTTAGTTCCTTCTTTAGCGTTCTGGTGTCATTTCACAATTTGTTTGTCGTTGGACATGTATTGCTGCACATTGAAGTGATGCAAATAAAAAAAAAACACAAAAACACAAACGTTCACAATCCTGTCAATGTCTCCGCATCGTTTGCAAACCGCGCTGCGCAGATCCAACGCTGCGCAGAGCTCTAGCTCCCTCTCAAACACACACTAACATACACCCTCCCTCTCAAACAATTGTCCGCACAACAGCCTCTCAAACACACACTAACATCCACACCTCTCCACATCAGCGCGCCATCCACACAGACTTGTCAACACATTACTCGCTGGGGACTCATTATAAGGGGAGTAGAGGGGTGAAGGAAGTTCACCTCCTCCCTCAATTTTGGCGGATCTATGGAGGGGGCGGCCATCGGGCAATGATCCGCTCCCACTTCTGCCAAAGTCTTTTTAACCCATAAAATAAGTTCCTAAGTAGTTGAGCAGTGCCCCCCCTCCTGTAATCTTGACTGGTCATTCATTAAAACTGACCTGAATGTTGAACAAATCCAGGAAACTGAAAATGCAATCTAAAAAGCGGCCTCAGAGGAGAAAATGCACTCCGGATATAAAAAACGTCTGCAAAAGTGAAGTGAGATTGTGATATAAGTACCGTGTGTAGTAACGAAGACTATTACAGTCTGGTTGTGTGCCTAAGCCTTGACTTTGCCAAGCAAAGAACCGCTCCCCTTTCTTAGTCGCCTTTTACGACTTGCCCGGGTAGCTCGGGACGGCAAGCCAATTAATGAATTTCTCCAACAAGAAGTGGTCGCCTCCTCATGTTTTGAAAATTTCCCCCTCACTTAGAAGGCTGGCTCTTCCGCTTCATCCTCCCCTTTTCCACACCTCCCCTCCCCACCCCCTAGGGTCGATTCTCATTTCTGTCTTTAGTTTTCATCTGTCCGTGTGGAACTGGAGCGGTAAATATCCAATTTAGGCATCGGCACGCTCTCAAAGGGATAGGGGCCCTTCAGAGTCTTGGAGGGCACGGGCGGGGAAATGAGGGGCAGGGGGGGGTCTTGGGAAATGAGGGTCAGGGATGCGAATCTTGGGAAATGAGGGGCAAGGATGTGAATCTGGGGAACTGAGGGGCAGGGGGGGTCTGGGGAAATGAGGGGCAGGGATGTGAATCTAGGGAAATGAAGGGCAGGGGGGTCTGGGAAAATAAGGGGCAGGGGCGCAATTTTTCCTTCACAGACGTCACAAAATTTATTCATCGCGATCGAAATAGCTCCACGCTCCATGAACGTGTACAACTGTCGTGCAAAGAAACTTTCTTCTTCTAAAAACATTATCACAACCGGAGGCGGGTGGGTGCTTATGGAGACTTTTCCAAAATCAAACTCGCAACCAGCAGGGGGTGGAGGGGTGATCACGCGCAACTTTTTTCCTGCATAAATTTTAACCCGAATTATTCTTGAAACCCACTTCTCCACTTCTCATTTTACACCAATAATACAAGTTCATCAAATTTATTTTCACTCTGAAGCATTAATAGCTTAAGTCCATACTCACTCGCCTCACACAATCACAAAATCGCTCCACAAATACCCCAATTGCCCCATAATGCTCCATTTTACCATTGCCTCACGCCTGCTCCATGGGACCCTCATTTTCCCATTTTGCAGCAACTGCTCCATACGTGAGAACCCTGAGGGTACAAAGTTTGTAATTAAAATACAAACAGGGAATTGCCGTAACAGCGCAACTGATAGCAACTGAGATGTCAGCTCATTGTTTATATTTTAACTACAAACTAGCTCCCTGTTTGTATTTAAAATAAAAACAGGGAGCTGACGTCACAGTGCAACCGATAGCAATTGTGACGTCAGCTCGTTGTTTACATTTTAATTACAAACTAGCTCCCTGTTTGCATTTTAAATACAAACAGGGAGCTGCCGCCACACTTCAACTGATTGCAACTGCCACGTCAGCTCGCTGTTTATATTTTAACCACATACTAAGCGCATGCACAGAGGCATGAGTAAAATCAAAAGCTTTTAATCATCCTCCATCTCAAGCCGTCAACTGCATCTCCCGCCCCCCCTGTATCCGCCGCCCCTCTCACCCCCAGAAATCGGAAAGCATTGGGGCCAATCAGAAGCGACTGTTTGCCAATTTAGCGGTTTACCGTCGCTGTCGCCGCCCGCGGCATCTCTTAAATCCACAGAGCGCCCGCTACTCCTCCTAGACAAACATCATCCCTCGCACCTCAGGATTCCTTCAAGTCAAGATCTCTCGGCCTCTCATCTCTCCTTCTTCAGTCTCACTTTCAAAGGGCTTTCAAAGAATTTCATTTGGCAGGACACTCCAAACGGATCCGCCTGCAGGCCGGGGAACAAAGGATTGGCTTGCAGCCCAGAGCTCCTCGGGAGAGTCATAAAAGGCGACTACAGAAGAGAGAGCGGTTCTCTGGTGGCTCTCTTGCACAGAACCGGACTGTATATAGTCTTTGTGCTAGACGCGATTACTGAACTATAAGAAACAAAAACAAACTCAAAACAGAAATCGCCTACAATCAGCGCTTTACTATGAACAGATAGCGTTCTAGCTCGGGCTTCTCAGTGCACGTTGTTTTAGTTCAGAGCATTAATACCTCATTGGTTTGGCTGCATCATAGTGAAGAAAAATGATAAAACAGGCTTCAAAAACAGGCGCCATGCCAGACAGACTCGTCGAGGCTCAGTGTGTGTAGAGGAGGCTGGAGTGGATGCTTTGCTAAGCAAAGTCGCTATGTCGCAAAGTCACAGTCGCAAAGTCGCAAAATCTCGGTCGCAAAGTCGCAAAGTCAAATTTATGTAGTCACCTTTTATTACTCGTCCGGGGAGCTCTGGGCTGCAAGCCAATTCTTTGTTCCCCGGCTTGCAGAGGGTGATGCCCAGTGGATGGGCAGGCCTTTCATCTGGAAGGGCAGCTGCCTCCATGCCCCCCCCTCCCCACTCGGCAGTAAGGCTACTGGATGCAAGTATTAATCCATTTCAAACTCATGCTGCCAACATCTATCTCCATTTCGTGTGATCTATGCTTAGAGGACCCACGCACGCAGCAGGCTGCAGTATTCCACAAGCAATAAACTTGCATTCGCTAGATGGAGACAGCGACCCTGGAGCAGTTACACACCATTCTTGAATCATCCTGGGGTAGTGCTATATATAGAACAACTGCGTTCGACAGACTTTGGTGCCCCAAAACTACTCCTTTTCGCCCGCTTTGGATGGGAAGTGGATGGGACACCGAGTTTTCTTGTCAGATTGTGGATCGGCGTTAGAATAGGTCTGGATCGATTGGGTGATGGATGGAGTAGGTCAGCAGGTCAGAATTCCGCTGGTTGAGATGAAAATAATAATTGTAATCCATATATGGCCAAAAAAATCCTAAAGTCAATTCCAAGGGCTGGTTTCTCCCACACGGATTTAATGGTGGTTCAGGATTTAAGCCACCTATTTGCATAGGCTAAATCCTGAACCACCATTTAATCTGTGATGGAGAAACCAGCTTTAAGCGTTGGTTTGCTGAAATCCAAATGACAATTCTACTCCAAGCGCAAGCACCTTGTAACCTATATTTACGCGCTTTCAGAGTTAACCCCGGTTATGTTAACTATGCTCTTGTAAGGTAACCCTGATACACCTGTAGGTTACAAAGAATTTTAGATTGAACAATTTTAAAGTACCAACATTTCCACAAGTTATTTATATCACTATCATCTCTCAATCAATGGGAATATTGAACCGGAAGAGCTTGTGAAAGGTGAGGCGTGATTGGTGTAAACGATCAGGTGGGAGAGGTCAGGAAGAAACGAGAGATTAAGGGGGGAGGGGGTGGAGGGGAGATGAGGATATGGGAAGATAACGGAAGCGAGAGAGGAAACTCATCACAGGAGCGTACCGACACTAAAATTTAGGGGGGGTTATTGGCTAATGCAATACATGAGGCGCTATGTAAATCTGATTTTAAAAATTGACAGTAAATAAAAGAATGCAGCAAAAAACAAAAGCAGGGAGTGGAGAGTGGTATGAAGGAACAAAGCATGAATAGAGAGATGGCAAAGAATCGAGTTATGGTGGAGTCTCATCGTGGGAAACATCAAAAGTCCAACCTGTGCAAGCATGGAAAAGTGGACGTAAAACATAAATGATGATGATGATGGACCTTCATTTAAGTCTTCTTTCAGCAATCTTCCTTTTAAATTTTTGGATTTTTTTTGGATGGGGGGCTCAAGCTGAGATTTACTGAAGAGAGGGGTGGCTTTGAGAGTTTAAGTACCGTGTGCAAAAAAGACTATTACAGTCCGGTTCTGTGCGAAGGGTCCCACTCAGACTGCTCCCCCTTCTTTAGCCACCCTTTACGACTCGCCCCGGGAGCTCTCGGCTGCAAGCCAATTCTTTGCTCCCCGGCTTGCAGGGGGTAGGGGAGGGTTAAGCCCCTGGCCCCATGCCTGGCGCCACCTCAGGTGCCAATGTGAGGGGTCAAAAAAAGATGACGTCCATTGATTTATCGAAGAACCGGGAAGAACCGGCGGGCAACAATAGAACATGATCGCTCCACGGCCATCGATCGCGATAAATAAATAATACATAATCGTCAGACGAACAGGACCGCATAATAAACATCTCAACGCGGCCGCCTGGTCCTGGCCACACGGCAGATTTATTTCAATGCCGTGCGGATCAGATTTATTAGATTGGCGATAAATTAACAAAACAGTGCTTGTACTCAAAGCAGAAAACCACCTTATTATTGACCACCTTTATTCGTATTATTATCTGTACTCTAACCTTGTGACGTTTGCTATACTGGTTTTATGATGATTTATACTGTGACTTCAATGACTTCTGAATGGATTCATCACCCCTTGACTTAGTTAACTTTTCATTCTCTAGTGATGACAAATCTATGACTTTATTTGAATGATTTTAATTCTAGGTAGATTGTAAGTATCATTAGGACCTTTTGTACCTTTTTCACATAATAGATATATTTTAACCCGTTCCGCACGATGATGTTAAATAAACCATTCGATTGATTGATCGATTAAAATAAATGCAACTCAAATATACAATACAGAGACTTGCAGAAAAAATACAATACATATGTACAGCTTGCTATCATTTATCAATGATAGCTCCATTGATGAACAGGCAAAGTCCGACCAATCACTAATCAATTATAAACCCTGCACAGGACCAAACAACTCTAATAATGCGCTCAGCTAATTATTAAGCCAATAGTTAGGTCTTAATAATTAAATGAATTTGGTCAAATTTTTGCTGATAAATCAACACAATTTGTAGGCCCTTTGAGCGCAATTGGGTACTTTTCCCTAATTGAGCATTCAGCCTAATTTGCTTATCCTTCGGAATAGCTTTCAACTTGAAACTTTAGATTTGCGGGCTAAGCACAACATTAAGTGCTTAGCCATAGACTTACTATGTGTATGGTATGTAGCACTTTCACGTTTTAAATATGGTCACGTCACTAAGCAAGCCGCGCATGCGCACTTCAAACGGTGTGCGGACACCGTCCTGCCACCCACCGGCGCGACACGTGGAACTATAATGTTTGTGAAATGCACATTAAGACTGGCAGTACCAATCAATATCGTTACTTGCAATAAATAATACGCATTAGTTCATTCCCCCTGCACAACGTGTAAACAATATTTAGCATTGCCGTTCACCGCTCGATTTTTTTGTTTTTGTAGCTTAGCACCGTGTGTAGCACTAAGACTATACACAGTCCGGTATTGTGCAAAGGAGCAGCATAGAATCGCTCCCCGTTCTTTAGCCGCCATTTACGACTCGCCCGACGAGCTCTGGACTGCAAGTCAATTCTTTGTTCCCAGCCTGCAGAGGGATCACCGATCGAGTCACGCGCACTGAACTGTGATCGCGTTAGTGTCTCTTTCCACGCTGCATATTTTGCATGCAATTTTCAGGGGGAGCATGCAAAACCCAGTTAAGAAAATGTTGTCATGACAAAGGACATTATATATTGTCATTTTCTTAACATGGTTGCATGGTTTTCTTAACATGCAATTTTGCATGCAACATGCATCGTGGAAGGAAGGCCTTATCAAAGGTGTCCTCTCAACGTCCCAACCATTGAACGGCTTGCAGAAAACACAACAACCCATAACATCATTCCCCACTTCTCACTGCGAGAAGAACTTAGATATTAAATCTGTCCTTAGCCAGCTGCACGGCTCCAGGTTACAATAAATCCTCCATCGACTTCACAATAAACCAGTTACAAAGTTACTCCCCATAAGCTAGAATCTCTGCCATTAGCTATAATCTTTGTTATAAGATATAGAATATGGGCAGTAAGCTAGACAGCTGGAGTCCCTGTCATAAGCCCTGTCTCGCCCAGAGCGTCAACTATTGACAGAGGAAGATAGACACATCCCTTATTTGAAAATAAAAATCATCAAAAGAAGCAGACAGAATATGCGCACCGAAATAAATAATTACGACTATAAAAAATAGTATGCAAAATGTTTCAATGCGTTACTGTCAGCGAACACCTAACAGATATATGCTATAACAAACCATACACTTCAAAATCAAAACCACGCGTATAATTTGTATCGAACAATATATGTTCTGCATTTGAAAATTAAATATAGGACTGACAAATGCATGTACTCTATATTTGTAGCTGGCGAGTTAATTGCTGTTTATTCTTTTGTTTTATGTTTTTAAAGGGAGTTTAAGGACTGTGTGTGAGTAATGAAGAAAATTACATGTACAGTATGGTGGTCCCATCTATAATGATAAAAATTAACCTGTTCTGTCTGCTTTCTCCAACCCACCATTTTGTTTCACTCGGTA
>JAQIWG010001921.1:0-22279 GCA_034695025.1 Chamaedrilus cognettii | reverse complement strand
GGGATGGGGAAAAAAATTGTCAGCACCCCTCCCCCCGCTCGTGAGTTGAGCACGGAAAGGAAAAATCATGGTTTTGGGCCATAATTGCCCCCCGGAAGACGGATCGGATCCTCCCCTGGCCCCGCCCCCAAGAACAGCTACCGAAGAGGGGGGAGGCACAGTTAGAGCTGTCGGGGACCCATCTAGGGCCTCGTATGACGGGAGATCAAACACCACGTTTAGTAAGAAGACTTATAGGATAAGACGTTGTTAAAAAATACTTTAGATTAAAACAAAAAACCAATGGTTTAAAAAACGAAACTTGTATAGGTGTGACAGTATTAGACTAAATCTAAAAAACAATGAAGATTAAATTATTTATTGCAATTAAGGTCAAATAATTAATTATTTACTCATTTCTTTACTGCACTATGATTATTTTGCAATGTGGGGTTCAATGCACCCACTTTGCAAAAAATCACTGTGCAGTAATGATATCAGTAAATAATTTAATATTTGACCTTAATTGCAATAAATAATTTAATCTCCATTGTTTTTCAGATTTAGTCTAATACTGTCACACCTATATAAGTTTCGTTTCTTAAACCAAGGTACAGTATATTGCTTTTTTGTTTTAATAATATCTTCATTCAATGTAAAAGTAGTTATTACTAGTTTAGTAGTTTAGTTATTGATTTGAATAACAGATAAATAACACACAAAAAAGCATGTCAATCATAGACCTATAGAATATTTACAGAAAAATATATGCATAAAATTGAGTGCAATACACGCTAATATCACAATACAAATGATCACACCGCTATGATATCACAACACGATAATCACACTAACGCTATACCTAAGACACCACTAACCTTGGCGGCCAGCGCGAATCCAGCAGCCACACCAGCACTCTTGGCAAAGAGCAGAAGGAGCAGCACAAACCAATACTGTTTCACGCATAGCATCAAAGACAGGGCATGAGGAAGGAATAATAGTCCGCGATCTCAAATACTTTCTATAAAATGAACAGTCGTTGAAAGTTTATTTTGTTTCGTTGGTGAAAACTGATGACAAAATTTCACTAAATCATAAGAGCAAGGTTAGTTTTGAAAATCAATATCTAAACTACTAAACTACTAAATAACTAACTGAACTACACAACAAGAATAAGCTGCAAGTTTAAGGAATTACTATGCCAGTGGCTTTGTTAAGCAAGAGGTCTGGAGACTTTTAGAATCTAGTGAACAAATCAACGAATCTAGTGAACAAACCAGCGATGCCTCTAAAATGCAGTATTAAAGCATATTTAATGGATTTTCAAGAATTTTTATTTAATTGTAAACGATTAATCAGGACTGAGCGTTCCTTGGGCTTATTTCAGCAGTAGGCTTATTGCTGCTCAAAGTCAGAAAGATTCAAATCAAATCAACCAAGTAGCCTACTTTATTCAAAGATGTAAGTTCCGCTGACATTGTAGGCGTAACAAAGTAAGTATACTGCCATGTTTAAGTCCTTACCGACCAGGCGACCAGTGCAACAGTCGGCAGGCTAACGTCGACCAGTACAATCGGGTAGTTTTTAAAAAAGACACTCATCAAAGAAAACAATGTTACTGTCGCGGTGGACATTTGAAATGGATTCCAATTATTAATGTTTTGAGTCTACGAGACAAACCATAAAACATGCTGTGCATGTCAAAAGACAAATAATATGGTTCAGAGGGCATTTTGCAGAATAGAATAATTAATAACAAAAAGCTTCTCCTCAGATGTTTTTTCACTCAAATGGATCATAAAATTTGGTTGAGATTTCGATGTGTAACCCAAACAATAATAACCCAAACAATAATTATCCTATTCCAGGATCCATACGATCGATAGAGAAAGATTGAATTTGTTAGCGTTGGAACATCTGGCTTCTAGATGCTAAGAACTATATCTGCAAAGCAGTTCACCAGAGAGAGAGAGCAAGGCTGCTCACAGCGATGTTGACGGAGTGACTGCCGCAGAGCGCGCGCGCACAGCCGTAGAGCGCCAACAGACACACGCCCGAACCCGCGCTGAGGACGAGGATAGCGACAGGGAGCACCGTGGAGGGACCGCCGAATGGATAGCTGCCCGCCTGGACGTACGCTATGGTCCCCATGGTGATCATCGCCACACCGCCCAACTACAACACACGTCGTCTTGATCAACTATTATAGGCTAGGCCAGCGTATAATCAACTATGTAGTTGTCTAAACAAAATCGAGATACCAAACGCATGATTGTAGCTTAACTCGGTCCAATCTTAGTCGATCTTTAAAAATGTTTTCATTGTTATGAAGCCAATTATGCACCAAAAATCATCTAGACCCTATGCTTTCAAAAACACTCTAGATAATTTTATTGTGGCAATATACTAAGGAAGTTGAAAATGAAAATATTCAAATTCCTGGCTTAAAAGAGAGTCACGTACAATGTCACTGAAATTCAACTAGATGAAAATTCATAAAATAACATATAATATCATATTCACATGCAGATCTAGCCCAACAGAGAGCGCTCTATAATAACATTATGACAAGGATGTATGATGCCGACATCCTTACCAGATAAACCAGGTTGAGCAGAAGCAGCGAGTACTTGACACACATTGCTCCTCCGCTCGACTTGTCGCCCGCCATCTAGTCGACAGGATTCTTTAAAGAAACAGCAGAAGAACCTGGGTCTGCACTAACGTCTTGCCAAGCGGTGATGTTGCACGTAGCCTTGCAGCTCTTTGCTTAACGAAACTGCAGCAGCAAATTAAAATAAAAAGTGAAATCGAAGCTGCTAACCGTTATCATCACTGTTCATGTCCAATTTTAAAGCTTAAACTAAATTTAGGCTCACCGTCGACTATTTTTGTAGGCTATACTATATATGGAAATCGTGATCAAATCGTATGAAATTTATATTCAGTGACCTGCTATATTTGCAACAGGCGCATCAGAAAGCTAAGCCGCAAATCTGAGTAGAGCAGGAATCCTACATAATGCAGGCTACACATAATAGCATAAGGTATAAAATGCCATAAATGCTTTTAAAATCGAACCATATGTACAATGTAGTCCACAAACTACAAGAGGACAAGACGGTCATATTTATTAAGCACTAATATTAAAAAGTGCTTCCGAGCAGGTGCAACGCAGTTGATGTCGTATTGCAGGCTACAGCCCATAAGAAATTGATTAAGACAGGATTTCGTGACAGGGGATCTTGAAAAAATGCTGCGGTGCCGAAACTTTGAAGAGGTAAGCGCAGAGCAGATTTTATTGCTTAGATACTCCCCCCTCTGAGGGGTGTAAAAGTACGCAGATACCGCCCCCCGTCCCCACATGGGAAATGTCATATATATTCCAAAAGGGGGGCAAATGTGTGGACACATCACCTCACTTTGAGAGCAGGGGCGTACACAGGGGGAACGCACAATTAAATGCTGGAGAGGGAAGGGGCGCAGGGGGTGAACCAAGCGAGCCGAAAGATTCTCTCGTTTACTTAGGGGGACCGCTCCCCTCATTGCATGTTCCCTTCAAAAGCGGGTGTCCTATAGAACAAAAGTGCCATCATCATACTTTCTAATGGTCACCCCAAATCAAAATCAAAGGCATTTCATTTTAGACGTCTGAGCGATAACAATGTATGAGATATAGAACGTGAAGGTCTAAAATACTGACACACGGGCGCTGAGCGATCGCTCTCAGCGCAGACTAACGTGTGCCATTTAGTGTCGCTTACATGTCATAGTACAATGTCATGTAGGATACAGTGCGTGGCGCATTTTCTTCATAATTAGCTGCTCTGTGAAGATCACGTGCAGGTGAGAGTTTAAAAACGGTTACATTTAAAGACAGCATTATTGAGATCATTAAACAGTGTTACTACAGTTACACGTAAAATGTCGGCATAAATCGGTTTATCATAACATATTCATAAATCAATATGTAAAACTTACACTGATCAAAGATATGGCATCAGTACTTGTAGCCTTTGAAGTATAGATTCAAAGATGAGTCTTTTATTATTAAAAACGGATCAAGTAAATTAGCTATGAGTTTTGATCGGAATACAGCAGTTTATACCCCAGTTTACTTGTACAATCTACTTTAAGAAAATCTACGCTCTCCCCCCCTCTCCATCGGTGGAAGATGTGCCCACGTCAAGGGCCGTCAGGGAAATGCTTCAGTCAATAATGGTTGGGGGATTATGTACTTCAAAAACTGATAGGTGCAGGGAGGTGTTTGATATGGTGATGATATGGTGAACGTGTATGCGAGAGTAAAACCCCCCCGTTTCTGGAAATGGATCGACGCCCCTGCAACTATTTTGCAGGCCTGTTTGTCATGCCACTGCCTCTGCCACGTTAGCACTGCAGCAGCCATGCTTGACCAATTGCAGAATTATGTAGGCTTATAATATTACAGCAGTCCTGTGTTACACAATAAAAAATCTAGGTTTGCCTGTAGCGCATGCGTCAGCATCGGCAGAGAAAAATTATTTCACGATAATCTTCAGCTCGCTGAAGCTCGCATACACAATGCGATAAATGCATTATCGGTATCGTCAAAATTCTGGCATGTTAATGGTGGCCAATAATTCAGCTTTAACTTGTACCTTTCACCTGGCCTAACTCGAGCTTTATAATATAGCGTAAGCTAGTCCTTGTCCTAAAGCAATCTGAACGCTAACCCTACCCTCAATCATAAGTTCATAACACAGGCGCGATGAAATTTAGAAAGCGGGGGCCAAAAATCGCCTCCGTGCCACTGACCGTGGTGATCTCACGAGCGGGGGGCATGGTGTTCTAGTGAATTTTTAGTTTACTTGCATTTTTTCATTCATCATTTTTACTGTCACAAAGTATTATGCCTACATGCCTAAAGAATGAGGCGCCATGATGATCAAGCGACATGAAGGACTCTTCACATTTCGATCCTATATGCTGCGAAATGACGGTATACAATACATGTAGGATACAGCCTATTGTTTTTAAACTTTGTAGCCTAGGCAATAATATACAATGTACAGTATATGTACATGTAGATGTGGCAGTTAGGCATGCAATAGTAGGCCTTCTTGGCACCAGAAGATTAATGTTGACTTTCGTCGGTTAGCGAAAATGCAAATACATGTACAATGTAGGTCGTCGAAAGTCGAAGTCTCTCATTGGCCAGAGCGGTCATACCTGGATGGGCTTACAATTTATTGCTATTTTGTAACCTACTTTCTTGTTTAACCTCTTTACAATCTATTTTGTAGCCTACTTCCTTGTTTAACCTCCTTACAATCTATTTTGTAGCCTACTTCCTTGTTTAACCTCTTTACAATCTATTTTGTAACCCACTTCCTTGTTTAACCTCTTTACAATCTATTTTGTAGCCTACTTCCTTGTTTAACCTCTTTACAATCTATTTTGTAGCCTACTTCCTTGTTTAACCTCTTTACAATCTATTTTGTAGCCTACTTCCTTGTTTTACCTCTATACAATCTATTTTGTAGCCTACTTCCTTGTTTAACCTCTTTACAATCTATTTTGTAGCCTAGTTCCTTGTTTAACCTCTTTACCGCACTCATTTAAAATGAAAATATTATGAAGTGATACAAGGGGCTGTTCACAAATTAGATAGCGCTGAAAAACGTTACTTTTTGGCCGACCCACCAACCCAACCTAACGGATGATAAGGGAAGACTTAACTACCAACCCCAAAGTTAGATAACACTCAAACTTTCGACCACTCTACAAAATTTCCAAAATGTTGAGAGATCCTTGGACCCAGGGGTGGGGGGGGGTGCTGACGGATATTTTTCCGGCCAAAAACACATATTTTTATCTCGGCTGGACCAAACATCACCCGGTTGGCTTATTGTACGATATTTGGGTTTGTTATTATATAACATTATGTTAAACCACCCACCCCACATAACGCCTCCTAACAGAATCACTTACCACACACCCACCTTAAAGCGTTATCATTTTGTGAACGGCCCCTAACTGAAATTTATTGTTGCAGTTTATGGAAGATTGAAGGCGATAATAGTTTACTTCCTTGCACATTGCACATAACACGTAGGGCCAAGATCTTGGCCATAATTATCGGAACATCTATAATATGCACTATGCAATGTATAGCCATGCATGCATGCAGCGGCTCTAGGCCTATAGACTGCGCCAATCTATTGAACATACATTTATTGGCGTAGCTTCTGCTAATAAGTTTATGCAGAAAATCTTAGTACAGGCCTGTACATTTGTAGGCCTGGCTTTGGAATTGCGAGGCATTTTATTGTACCGCATTAAAATTTATACAACACCATTAGCCATATTACTGCGTTTAGTATAATTCAATTTGAAAACGAACAACGATGTTTATGTAACAATACCATTTCTATTCAATTCATTACTATTGAATTGTCAACGACAAGAGTTTATGCGTGCACGATGTCGTGAAGATTATTATGGCCAGACCAGTCCATGCACGGACGCCGCAGCATGCACGGTAAAGCGCGAGGCAAGTTGCGTCATTTTTAGTCCTCAATCTGCTCACCAATTATTCAAATAACCCCCATGAAACGTACGATGCTAGTGCCTGTCTGAAATGCTTATTCGCACAGTGACTGGGTAATGTGACTGAATCAACAACACTACTATAACAGACGCTGTAGTCTGCGATGTGGACTCTCGAGCAAGACACGCAGTCGAGTCGATGTCAGAGGTTCGTTGCACCGAAGAGTGCGAAAGCAACTTAGCTTAAACTCTAGGGTCCAAACTAAACTTTGAAATATGACATTGTCTTCTGCAAACTTCTTAAAACCAGACGACTCGAAGACAGCCAGTGGCGTCACTGGAGGGCGGGATAGGCCCATACGCTACGGCTTGAAGACCGTGAAGAAAACATATCGCTACCGAAAAAAACTAGTTTATCGCACTATAAGAATACATTTTTTATCTAGCGCAGAAAGTTAATATTGTATCATGAACTATTCGAGTACAGTTCTATTCTGCTTGCAATTACATAGAAAGCAGTCTATGCAAGCGTGACATTTTATCAACATAATATAATTATTACTCCAAAGCACAAAATATTAATGTTAGCGGGTAATAAACACAATTTATAAAACCTCAAAACAAATAAATATTATCGTATTCGATTCTATTCTAAATGAATTCAATTAATACTATTATATTCCTATTTTGGTCTGAGAGTAGAGCGGTTACCGGCAGACCGCTCTGATAATAATTATTATGTCAGTTTGTTTTTCTGTCTTCCTTGGATATCCCTCAGAAGTCATTGCTGAGCAGCTGCTGCTTCTGGCTGAGAATGGTGTAACAGTAGTCATTCTTTGATGTAACGTCACTTCTAAAAAGCAACACCCATAAAACTGAGGCCCAATGAAAAATAATTCTGTTAATTTTATTTTAATTATTCCCAAGGCATGTTAAAAGTAATAATATATACTTGACCGATTGAGATTTATAACGTACAAAATATTTATTTTTAAGTGCGCATGCCAAGCGTCATAACGCCATCTATTTGATCAGCGACTGACCGTACAGAATTTCAAATAATGAGCAATTATTATATAAAGACGTTACACTGTACCAAATAACGATTAAGAGCCTAATATTAGAACTTATTCACAAAACGGGCCTATTCAATCTCTACGAAATGAATGAATTATAAGCAGACCCACTCATCTGTGTAGGCTAAACGTTCCTGGATGCAAAAGTAGGAACGCAAAATTAGAAAAGTTTTTAAGCAATTATTATATAATATTATATTCTATTATTTGCTTGCAAACTTCTAAGGACTAAAATTACATCATTTTCTTTTTTGAATCAGATACGTGAGTTATACCAATAAAGCAGTAAAGAACAAAATAATGTCTTCTTTAGCATGCAGTCTGAAATAGGCAACGTGATCACACTTCCTGCAGGCCTACAATGCCTGCAGCACACGATACACCAATACACTGCCAAACACGTAAGCCCATGATGATTAATGATTCAAAAACAACTGATTTGATTTTAATTCTCAATTCTAGAGTAGCAGCGACATTCTATCAGTAATGCGGAGACGCCTTAGGGATATAATGCTGCAGTAGAATCTGACTGACTCCCATATGTTACAACGTGCAGGAGGTGGTGTTTGGGATATATTCGGGATATTGTTGGAATGGTTGTTAGTGTGGTAATATTTCTCTTACCGGTTGACGTTGCTGGAGTAGAAGTGTGGAAGCAGCTTGTCACAGTTTCGCGCACAGCAGGCCAGACAGACGGCGAGGAACACCAACACCAACTGAACACAGCGCAGCTAATAATGCTTCATCAACTTACACCGCAGTTAATAAGGGTCTACTCCAACGCTGCATAAAACCGTGATTTTGTGCATCATGAAAAGTTTGTATTAAAATAGAGGCATGCAAATTACACGACAGTTCCATTGAATGCTGTCACCGCGAGTCGGATCGCTGCGTAAACAGTCATTGAATTTAGACTAAAGGCACAATTCAATGACTGTTTGCATAAAAAAAAAAAATTTAATGCTTGCACAAAATTACGGTTTTTCACAGAGTTGGTGCAGACACTTCGTCACAATTAGGCAGCCATTCTAGCAAGATTTTTACTAGATAAATATTGAATTTAGCAAAGTTATATGTTTTTAACTTGGATAGGCCCGCAACCAACTCATTCATTCTACTGCGGGGTATCGCATTCGGGTACGGAAATCTTTTTCTTTAAATGCGCCAATATTAATTCTGCGCTTGAATAGTTCTTTACTCGGCTGACCTTCTTCCTGTTTCTTGCTTTCTTTCTTTTTCGCATTCTAAACGCTAATTATTATCTAATTGCTTCAATAACTAGGCGCTGTGGTGCAGTGGTTAAGGCGTGGGAAGGAGAGTCCAGAGACTCAGGTTCGAGTCCCGGCGCCGGCAACTATGAAACCACGCATTACAGGCCCTCAGCAAGGCTGTTAAGCACACAAGCGTCGCTACCTGATAATCATCGTCATAGGTAATTTATTATTCTGGTTGACGACAGGAAGGGCATCTGGCCGTAAAAACTCAGCTCCAATATAAACGTGTAACCTGTGTTAACGTGACACGGCGTTAATGGATGTCAAAAACGATGATTTTAATATATTTTAGAAATAGTTAGGAAAACAATCCAAATGTATCGTTCAAATCCAGTAAAATAATTATCTAATTTACTAATTTAATATTTTAAGTGAAATAATTAAGTGATGCCTGCGAAAATGCTATTTTGTTATAAAGAAATATTGCTATAATGAAATCGTTATAATATTGGAATCGTACAGTTTTATATGATATCCTTAACTCTTCATGAATCTCTACGAACCGATAATAATAATATGAACTATGTTATCTAATATTAATTATGAATCTTATAATTTAGATTCGCTATAATTCAGTAATCGTGCTACTGATTTTTGTCTGATCAAACCACTGATCAGTGGTCAGGCCTATAGCGTGCATACCTCTAGTATGGCGACTGCTGCCGAGGCTGCTCCAAGCCCGATCAGCAACTTTTTCAGGGTGTAACTGTTGGTCCGGAGACATCCCTATGCAGTTAGTGTAAGCTTATACAGTTGGCCGCTGACATCCTGCTGCTACACATTGCAATTCAGATTCAAGACCGGTAAAAGTCGATAATTATGTTGATCAAAAATTCATAGTCTGCTGTTTCTATGAGCATACAAAAAAAGTGAAAAAAACTATTTAGATTTAGCAGAAGATTGATTTAAAGCAAATGTTAAGCCAAAAAGATGTTAAGCAACTAATACTAAGTGAGAATAGTAAGCCTAAATGATGAAGACGAGTGCCACGATCTTAAATTCTCAGTAAGGATTTTATATGGGTTTACAACAGGTTTATTGGAGCAATATTGGCTTAAATGTGTTTCTGCAAAAAAATTATTTAAAAAAACAACCAATCTATCGATTCTGACAGTAAATGAAAGAAATCCATCAATAAACTACTCCAAAAGAGAGCATATAAAAGACATTAATTTTGAGAGCTTTAACTCTAAATTAATTAGTATCTGTATTGCGAAGCTTAAAGTTGGAAAAGCTGCGAGATTGGATAACTTGCACAGCTCACTTAATTATGCTCATCAAAGCGTACATATGATACTGGCCTGATTATTTTATCTCATGTTGCAATGCGAATATGTTCCGAGTGATTTCGGTTGTGGTCTTCCTATTCCGATTCCAAAGGAATCCGGTGAGAAAGACATTATGTGAGTAAATCAGTTTCGAGGAATAACGATTAGTCCTGTGATTTCAATGATTTTTGAACATTTTGTGATGATGTTGTATAATAATTGCAAAATGTTTTTTTTTTATTTTTTTTATTTTTTATAATTTTTTTGACAATAGCTCTACAGTCAATGTGTGCTGCTTTGACTTTTCTAAGGCTTTTGATCGAATTAACCACCATTTGTCAAACTTTTGAATAAGGGGTTTCCTCTTAAATTAGTGCTCCTACTCAAAGATTGGTACACGCACTCATTCTGTCGTGTGAAATGGGGAAGCGCTGTCTCAGACGCTTTTTCCATGTCGGCTGGGGTGAAATAGGGTGGTGCCCTCTCTGCCCCACTTTTTAATATCTACGTTAACAATATCCTGAAAAGACTTGAAAATTCTGGTTGTACTATGACAGGGTTTAAATTTAGGTTCTTTCCTCTACGCTGGCAATATAATTTTACTAAGCCGTTCCGTTAAGAGTATGATTGATTTGATATCTGCAATGATGAGCTTGACTATATTGATGTACAACTGAATATTTCAAAATCTTGCTGTATAAGAATTGGTAAGCGGTGGCATAGTAAATGCAGAGAAATTAAGGTCCAAGGTGCTTCAATTCCTTCGACTTCAGAAATTATTTATCTGGGTATTACTGTTGTTGCTGGGATTAATTTAAGTGTTGCCACGACAGATTAAAATCGAAGTTCTACTCAAGTTTCAACGCTATTTATGGAAAGCTTGTAAAACTTGGTGATCCTATTGTTACACTGAATCTGATTTTTAATGTTGCCCTTCCCTGCCTCCTTTACGTGCAGGATCCCTTGCACCACTTACAAAGTCCGGTACAAAGTCCATTGATCATCCTTGTAGCAGAGTTTTCATGAAAATTTTTATGACATTTGATACCAAAATTGTTACTCAGTGTAAATTCTACACTGGCTATTTGCCAGTGGAGCACGTTGTTGCACTACGCACAATAAAGTTTTGGACTCGCTGAAATTAAGCCTTTGTTACATATTGAGAGCTATTTATGATTTACCAGGCTATGATAAACTGTCACGACTAGCTGCTTCTTACAACGTATCAACGCAGTCGTTAGTGCTCGACTCGTCACCTATCATTAATGACTATTTCGTTAATTGTGTGAACTCTATCACCTGATGTTATGAATGTCATTAGCTCGCAATTTAACTGTACGCTTACAGTATTTAAGTTTATATTTCTTCATTGTGTTCTGCCTCGATGGTGAATAAAAGATTTATATAAAGAAATTTCATTAAAAGATATAAATAAATAAATAAAATCATGATTCATGCCTTTGCACTAAAACTTACTAGAAACCAACGCATCAAGCATAACTTCATGATGCCATAAAAATCACAGTTCTCACTGCAGTAAAACCAAACTACAACATTACATGGATAATGTATATTATAATGACTCACGACACTATTGATATTCCCTTGGGATTCATTTTTTGAGTAGGTGCAGGAGTCGGAATGGTGCAACAGAACCGAGGCAGCGACACATTTTTCTCCTTCTTTCTCACCCAGGAATACGGTACGGAAAAATTGCTAAGAGTTTTACATGAGTTTATAATCGGTTTTTTGGTTCAATATGCGCTTTCAATTGCGTTTTTAAAAATTGTGTTAGTGCAAAAATGACCTAAAATTACAACCCATCCATCGAATCTGGGAGTAAATGAAAGAACTGCAGCAATAAAGTAATTAATTCACGATCCATGCCTTCACACTCAAAATTACTAGAGACCAACGCATAAAGCATAATACTGTGACAATGCCGTGAAAATCACAGTTGTCACTGCAGTAAAACCAAGCTACATAATTAAATATTTGATGTATATCACTATAATAACTCACCATAGTAAAGAGATTTCCAGAGTCTTTATATTGATATCCTGAACTATAATAGTTGTCCGTTTGCTCTTTGCATCCGCAGCATTCACTCAGAATGATGCAGCAAGACTGGGGCAGGGACACATTTTCTTCGTCCTTTCTCATCCAGGAATTCCGTCCCTCTATTCCGCAACAACCCAGCTGTGACAGACAGCAGGGGTGATTATTTGAACTGTAAAAGTCTTATTAATATAATTTTAAAACGTCATATAATTATCATAATGCATAAAATATTTATATACGGCCAGTGGCAAAACTTATATTCTAGGTCCAAAATAAATATGTCCAATATACAACAAGACAAACTGAAGCACTATGCAATCCTTGCCTTACTCTGAAAGTCAATAGCTAGCTGCTTGAAAAGTATAGACCTAAATCCTATCATAATCGAGCATCAAAATACTACACTACAAAATCCTGACAAGAATGCCATCCTGCTAATCATGCACAGTCTATGCTGCACAGTCTATGCTATCACAACGCTAATGTTCACAAGCTGTGGGAGGCAGGGTACCGAGAATTGCGGCGGCGTTGCCTCTGCACAGCAATGTCCAGTCGCTGTCTGAAGAAAGTTGTCGAACGAGATTCTCCAGTCACCGCGGCAATACGGCTTCCGATCTCGGAAGAGAGCGTGAAAGCGTCAGCCCCCCAAACACCAAGTGTTTCGATCGCAAAGGGAACGAAGTGGTTGGCCACTGCGAGTTCGGCGTACTTGGTGCGCTTCTTGGTCTCAGCCGCAAAAGCAGCTGGCCCCGCCGTCAATGAAGTTTAGCTAACGTGCGACGGCGCCAGTGTGTCGGAGCGTGTAAAATCCCAGACCAAAGCACGGCTTCTTGATCAGGGTGTCAGCGTAAAGCCGTCGGGCCGTTTGCCGTCACCCCTTATCATGCCCTGTTCGCGCTGCGCAGAGCTCTGGCCATAACATCGTTTGCAAGTGAAAGACGCATGTGACGACCTGAGCTTTTTCGGCAAGAGAGTCCGTGATGACCATTGATGTCAACTTTGGATCCACATGTGAAAATGTGTTCAAGCACGAGTGGGGCGCCCAACCGCAGGCCAACAGCGAGGCGCGTCTCCTCATTACTTAGACGCATCCGAGATTAGCTGATGGTAGAGCGTGTAGCCGTGATCCAGAACCCGGCCCACGGCACGCGAGCAATCGAGCCATTTTTCACAGAAGTACTGCCTACAGCGAATGATAGCGCAGCCTCAGACAACAACTCGTTGTCCCAACAACGTTGCTTCATGGCATTCGAATCCACTGGAACGTTTGAACCACCCATGTGGCGCCATCTGGAGATGGCTTCATCAGCGAGCGAGTCATGGAATTGTGAAGAACTATGTGGCAGCATCTGAGAAATCATGGTCTCGCTTAGGGCAAGTGAAGAAATGAAAGCGGATGGCGCTAGCGTACAGGCGCTACGAATACCAAGCTCTCCCCAGCGAACCGGAAGAAAAAATGAACTTGAAATAATGCAGTCTCATCGAGACAAGTGTCAGTACTGATAAAAATAATAATATAGTTCACTTACACCGCGCCCCTCTATGCCAAAGCCACAAAGACACCAAAAACAGTCAGCCGTACGCTCGAGTAAACAGAACAGTTTTCAGGGAGGATTTGAAACGGTCCAGTGAGAGACTAGGGTCGCGCAGGGCAGCTGGAAGGCTGTTCCAAACGTTCAAAGCACAAATCACAAGCGGGCAAGAGCCTAGTCTAACCGAGTTAGTGTGCGGCACGAGTATATAGTCTGTGAGTTCTGGCATGTATTTCATCACACTTTCCACCACGGAATCGCGACTAAGTGTATTAAACGCATTTCTGAAATCCAGCTTAACTAAAATCATGTCATCGTTCATCTGGTCAAGAAACTCACGAGCCGCATGAGATATAGCCTCCGCTCCGTCACTAGCACCCACTCCTAGCTGCCGAAGAAGAAGAATTGAACCACATTTGTCTGTGGCGCAATAGTTTGCTACTATAGAAATCATGCGACGAAGAGTGTGGCCCACCCTTGGGACGCAACCCTCCATCTTTCTTGCCAAGGCAAAACAGGTTTTCTCCAAAGAAAATAGGCCGCACTAAGAGAGTGCCTGCCATTACTACGTTGGTGAACTCTGCAAGAGCTGCTATTATAGAGTCTTCAGCTGTAACGCCAGTCATATCGCGCAAATGCTGTGACCGTCCGGTCCACCAAATGACGCCGGTGTGGACACCGGCGAAAAGGAGCTGATCGCCCGACGAAGGTCAGCAACATCGACCTTGAGAGGTGTTGCAACTTAGCTTTTATCAATTACCTGATATATATATATATATATAAACTTATCACAATTAGCCTACAAAAATTAATGCATGCTGCGAACAAGTGATACCATTGAACCAAAAGGGAATATTTCTAGATTCTCGGTATCTCAGCCAAGAAATTTTTGTTGTCAGTAGATTGCATTTTTTTACAAAAGTATTGCAAGCTCTCATTATAGAACGTGCTTATAAAAAAATTCAAAGATATCTGTAAATTGAATTAAAAATCAGTTCCCTCAATCACTGAAATATCCTTAAATCTAGTGATATATCCCTAGCAGTGGAACCAGTGCTGCGAATCAATTTGAGTTACAAATTGTTGCTCAAACCTTGTGAAATAAAAAACAGCATTCAGAAAGCCAGTAATTTGAGTGGCAAGAAAAGAAAAAATTAATAGCAATAAATTAAATTATTTACTTGCCTTTGTTTGAGTTTGAGTCCAGGCCACGGTGGCAATGTTAGTGGGATCATTTTCATCAAACGATACAATAGATAAACGCATCTCCATGCTCACTGTCTCCGACATCTGTAAAATGCACCCGAACACTTATCAAGAGCACACACAGACACACTCGCGTTTTGTGGCCGCATTCCCTGCTTACTACCCGGCCATTTGCAGCCAATCATCCGGCTTGTTTCTCGATAGTATCAAGAAGGAAGAAACTAAATATTTGATAGTCGGAATCAACTTAGAAAAAGTTTTGGGAAGTCAAATTGTCAGGTAACCAGTGCGAGCAAAATAGAATAGACTACATGGTGATGTCTAAGGATTTGTTGCATTATATTTCGAAACAGCGGTAAATGATGGATGCAATGTAGACTCTCGCAACGAGGAAAAAAACGGCAGCTATACACAGGGTGCGCGAAAAGAAATAACCTCCTAGCAGATTCGCGATGACTCAGTCAAAAATTTATATTTTTGCTTCATCTTTTCAGGGATTGTAAGTGAGATAATTTAACACAAGTTCTCAACATTTTACTGGAAAATCTGCTTGCATTCAAAAGATATGAAACTTCCCCCCCCCAAAAAAACAAAAAATCTTTTAACCAACACAATGATGCTTGCAAATGGCATTTTGATGCCTACTGATCTGCGAAATTCGTCGCTAAACTAGCAGGACCAATTTTTCCCGACAACCATAAATAGAGGGGTGATGCATGAAGAGTACCAGGCCTGCAGGCCCAGCGTGAAGACAACGGCAGAACTGAAAACGAACCAGTGCGCGACATGACTGATTTGCGCTGGAGCAGCCATCAACAAAGCCATGCATGCATGCTGTAGGAGACACCAAGCATTTATCAGAGCTGATGGTGAATACAGAAAGCATCTAGATTATATTGTAGACGCAGAAAACATCTAGATTATATTGTAGACGAAACCAGTCGACTCCTTTAAGGACTTCTAATTTATCTTCAGTGATTTAAATCGCTGCGACTGAGAGGCATCAAAATGCTATTTGCAGGCATAATCGTACGTGTTGGTTAAAATGATTTTTTGACTTTTTGGAGAAAAGTTTCATAACTTTTGAATGCAAGCAGATTTTCAAGTAAAATTTTTAGAACTTGTGTCCAATTATCACAGCTACAATTCCTGAAAAGATGAAGCAAATACATTAATTTTTGACTGCGTTATTGCGCATCTGCTATGGTTTTTTTTTGGCGCACCCTGTATATAAAATCAAAATTGTATACGGCCTAATCCCCTTTCATAATGCCATCAGTTGTAACTCGGACACTGCACTACTACCACAAAGGTGATAATTACAATTTATAATATCTTCATTCAATGTAAATTTCACAGAAAATAACTAATCAATTGCAGGCCTAGAGAATAGGCCTATAGAATTTATACATAATAGTAGGTACATTACATACTTCACACCGCTATTATAATAATCACCATACGATATAACACTAATGCTGTACATATAGCACACCATTAACCTGGTCGGCCAGCGTGAATCCAGCAGCCACACCAGCGATCTTGGCAAGGAACAGAAGGAGCAGCACGACCCAATACTGTTGCACGCATAGCATTAAAGACAGGGCACGAGGAAGGAAAAATAACATGTGATCTCAAATAATTATTATAAGTCCATATTGCTGTCAAAAAGTGCAAAAAAATTTATCAAAATTACGAAAGGTTAACTTGAAAATTGCACTAAACTACACAACAACAATAGGCTACCAGTTTAAGGAATTAGTATGCCAGTGGCTTTGTTATATAAGAGGCCTGGACGTTTTTTGAATATAGTGAACAAATTACAGACCCGCTATAGGCCTACCTATAAAATACAATATTAAAGCATAGGCTATTTAATGTATTTAAATTTATTTGTGGCATGTAAACGATTAATCAGGACTAAGCGATTCCTTGAGCTTCTTTCAGCAGTGTAGCTGCTCTAAGTCAGGAAGGTGCAAGTCAAATCAAAAAGTACTTTATTCAAAGATATAAGTTGCGTTGACATTGTAAGCTTAACAAAGCAAATACTGCCATATTTAAATCCTTACCGACAGGCGACCAGTGCAACAGTCAGCAGGTTAAAGTCGACCAGTACACTCAGGAAGTTAACAAAGCGAACACACATCAAAGAAAATAATTTTACTGGCGCAGCGAGCATTTGAAATGGATTCCAATAATTATTAATGTTTTTAGTCCACGAGACAAAACATGAAACTTGTGCATGTCAAAAGGTAAATACAATATGGTTCAGAGGACATTGTGCCGAAAGAACAAATAATAATGAAAACCTTCTCTTCAGATGTTTTTGTTGCTCAAAGGTGTCATAAAATTTGGTTGAGATTTTAGTAATTTATGTAGCCCAAACAATAATAATTATCCTATTGCAGGTTCCATACGATCCATAGAGCAAAACTTAAATTTGTTGCTTTGGAAAATCCAGCTTCTAGACGCCAAGAACTGTCCGCATAGTAGCTCACGAGAGAGAGCAAGGCTGCTCACAGCGATGTTGACGGAGTGACTGCCGCAGAGCGCGCGCGCACAGCCGTAGAGCGCCACCAGACACACGCCCGAACCCGCGCTGAGGACGAAGATAGCGGCAGGGAGCACCGTGGAGGGACCGCCGAATGGATAGCTGCCCGCCTGGACGTACGCTATGATCCCAATCGTGATCATCGCCACACCGCCCAACTACAACACACGTCGTATTGATCGACTGTTATATCAATTTGGTTTTAAAGCTAAATTAAGTTGCAGTCATGCCTTGTATTCTGTTCGTATAACCATAGAATTCTTCATTGAGCGTGAGTCTACTGTTAATCTTTGTGCTCTGGATATGAGCAAAGCCTTTGACAACGTCAAAAGATTTTCGCTCTTTATTAAACTTATGAACCTAAAATGTCCATTAGTCATGATCAACATATTAGATGGCTTTACTACAAGTATTTCGCTTGGGTGAAATGGGGAGACACCTATTCTCCATTTGTTAAGCATGTTACATTGAAGCATGTTAAATGCACTACTTAGACCTATACTTTATTGCTGCAATTGCATTTAAATCCAACTTTCATTATGCAAAAGTGTCTTTTTTTCAGAAGTTTGAATGGTATATTAGGTAAACTAGGAGCCTCTTTGGCCCCTAGCATTGTTCTATATCTTGTTTCTGCATATTGCAACCCGATTTTATTTTATGGGCTGGATTCACTGCGTTTGAGTAAGCAACTTATAGTGGCATAGGCTATCCGTATACTTCTGTCTACAACTAATTATTTTCAACCTTTCCTAAAAACGTAATAACCCTGTGTCAATATTATTGTGGAGAACTGCCTTCGACTCACGTGATTGACGTGCGAACATTAAATTTTTACGCCAAGCTTTGTGCTTGTGAATCAAGCCCTGCCAATATATTGTTCAACTGGTTTGGCTATCAAGAAGCCATCGACCTATTAAATAAATATGGGATGGACGAGTCTGTGGCGCCTAAGAATTTCAGGCAAGGAATCAAACGTTCGTTTAATAATACTTGCAGTACGCTAATTTAGTCTGGGGCGACCTCTCAACGTATGCAACTGCAGTTGTCTTGACCGGACTTGTGATTCATTCGGTTGTTATACTTTTTTGTTGGTTATGAATGAACTACCTTTGCGTGTGGTGAAATAAAGATATATGTATATTATAACGCATGATTGTAGCTTAACTCGGTCAAATGTTAATCGATCTTTTAAAATGTTTCATTTTTACGAAGCCAATTATGCATCAAAAATCATTCCTATTGTTTTCAAAAACACCCTGGGTAATAATATTTCGGCAATATAGGCTACTAAGGAAGTTGAAAAATGAAAATATTCAAATTCCTGGCATAAAAGAGAGTTAAAAACAATGTCACTGAAATTTAATTAGATGAATATTAGTAAAATAAAATATATTAATATATAATATTCATTATATTCAGAGCGCTCTATAATAATAGCATTATGACAAGGGTGTATGACGCCAACATCCTCACCAGATAAACCAGGTTGAGCAGAAACAGCGAGTACTTGACACACATTGCTCCTTCGCTCGACTTATCGCCCGCCATCTAGTCGACAGGATTCTTTAAAGAAACAGCAGAAGAACCTGGGTCTGCACTAACGTCTTGCCAAGCAGTGATGTTACACGTAGCCTTGCAGCTCTTTGCTTCACGAAACTGCAGCAGCAAATTAAAATAAGTGAAATCGAAACTGCTAACGTTATCATCACTGTTCAATTTTAAGGCTTGAATATATTTAGACTCAGCGCCGCCCCTTTTGTAGGCTATACTACGGAAATCGCGATCAAATCGTATGAAATTTATATTTAGTGGCCTGTTATATTTGAAACAGGCGCAGCAGAGATCTAAGCAGCAAATCTAACAGTTGAACGCGAACCCTACATCATGCAGGCTACACATAGTAGTATAGGCTACAAAATGCCACAAAATGCTTTAAAATCGAACCATAATGTACAATGTAGGCTTCACAAACTACAAGAGGACACGACGGTCATATTTATTAAGCACCAAGACTTACACGATACACTTTGCACTGAACCACGAGCGACGTCTATTCGTCTTGAAAATCGTACACGTTCTCAGCTCTGACGAGGCTATAAGTGGCAGAATGCGGCTATGCATGCGTGCCGCCGCCTGATATTATATTTTTTTTTAGAAAGCCCACCTTGATTATTGGAAGGTGTTCCCGAGCAGGTGCAATGCAGTTGATATCGTATTACAGGCTACAGCCCATACGAAATTAATTAAGACAGGATGTTTGTGACAGGGGGATCTTGAAAAAATGCTGCGGGGCCGAAACTTTGAAGAGCTTAACGCACAATTAGATACTGGGGACGGAAGAGGCGCAGGGGATGAGCCAAGCGAACCAAAAGATTCTCTCGTTCACTTAGGGGGACCGCTCCCCTCATTTGTCGTCTCGAAAGTGGGTGTCAAATAAACAAAGGTGCCATCATCAGGCTTTCTACTGGTCACCCCAGTTTACTTGTACAACCTATACTTTAAGAAAATATGCCCTCTCCCCACCCTCTCCATCAGTGGAAGATGTTCCCCGTCAGGGAAATGCTTCAGTCAATAATGGTTGGGGGATTATGTAGCCATCATCAAAAATTGATTGGTGTAGGGAGGTGTTTGATTTATGGTGATGATATGATGAACGTGTATGGGAGAGTGAGACCACCTGTTTCTAAGGAAAGATCGACGCCCCTGGCAGTCAAAATATCTGCTGTATTTTGTAGGAATGTTTGTCATGCCACTGCCTCTGCCACATTAACACTGCATCAGCCATGCATGAGCAGTTGCAGAATTATGTAGACCTGTGCATTACAGCAGTCCTGTGTTACACAATAGTAACCTAGGTAGGCCTGTATCGCATGCGTCAGCATCGGCAGAGAAAACTTATTTCACAATAATCTTCAGCTCGCTGAAGCTCGCATACACAATGCGATGAATGCATTATCGGTATTGTCAAAATTTAGCCACGTTAATGTTGGCTATGCATCTAAATAATTTAGCGCTAACTTTTATTACCTTTCACCTGACCTAACTCGAGCTTTGTGAAATAGGCCTAGGCCATACCGTAATCTAGTCCTTGTCCTAAAGTAACCTGAACGCTAACCCTACCCTCAATGAAGACAACTGACAGGCGCGATAAAATTTAGAAAGCGGGGGCCAAATGCTCCGTGATGATCACGCTCAAGAGCGGGGGCGGTGGTGTTCTAGTCAATTTTTAGTTTACACGCATTTTTTTATTCATTATTTTTACTGTCACAAAGTATTATGGCTACACGCTTAAAAATGAGAAGCCATATGAACAAGCCATATGAACGACCCTCCTCATTTCGATTCTCTAGGCTGCGAAATGACAGAGTAGTATAAGCTATCGTCGTGTGTAGCCTAGGCTACGATATACAATGTACGTGTACATGTTGATGTCGCATTTAGGCGTACAAGAATACTCGGCACCAGTAACGCTGACTTTCGTCGGTTAGCGGCAATGCAAATACATGTACATGTATACTATCGGTCGTAGGAAGGCGAAGTCTCTCATTGGCCAGAGCGGTCACACATGCATGGATGAGTTAACAATGTATAAATGTATTGGCCATTCTTGCCAGTACTTCCTTGTTTAACCCGTTTTGCGTGGAAAGGGTCGCATTTTAAATCAAAATGTAATTGAATGATATAAGTGGAATTTGTTGGTGCAGTCTACGGAAGATGTAAGGTGTTAATAGTTCACTTCATTGTACATTGTAGGCTACACGTATGCATGTTGGCCATATTGGAACAAACATAATAGGCAATGTCTAGCCGCGCATGCATGCAGCGGCTCTATAGACCGCGCCAATCTATTGAAAATGAATATACATTTTTACAGCGCATAGCTTCTTGCAATACGTCTATAGAGAAAATCTTTGTACATGCCTGTACATTTGTAGGCCCGCCTTTGGAATTGGGAGGCATTTAAATATTTAAATGTATACCTGAACTGAAGTGTATTCAGCATCATTAGCTTAATTACCGCGTTTAATTCAATTTGAAAACGAACAACTTAGATATCGATGTTTATGTAACAATACCATTTCTATTCAATTAATTACTATTGAATTGTCAACGACAAGAGTTTATGCGTGCACGATGTCGTGAAGACCATTATGGCCAGACCAGTCCATGCACGGACGTCGCAGCATGCACGGTAAAGCGCCAGGCAAATTGCGTCGTTTTCACCCCGCAATCTCTTTACCATTTTTTTTAATAACCCCCATAAAACATACGATGCTAGTACCTCTTTGAAATGCTTATAGATATCCCACAGTGACTGGCTAATGTGACTGAATCAACAACACTACTGTAGCAGACGCTGTAGTCTGCGATGCGGACTCTCGAACAAGACACGCAGTCGAGTCGATGTCAGAGGTTCGTTGCACTGTAGAGTGCGAAAACCACTTAGCTCAAACTCTAGGATCCAACTAAACTTTGAAATATGACATTGTCTTCTGCAAACTTCTAAAAACCAGAAGACTCGCAGACAACCAGTGGAGTCACTGGCGGCGGGAAAGGCCCATAAGCCACGGCTTAAAGACCGTGAAGAAAACAAATCGCTACCGGAAAAAAACTAGTTTATCGCACGTTAGGCATGGGCGTAGTACTTCAATATATAACTTCCTTTTTTAAAATAAATTTATGATGCAAGTTTAGTTAGATACAATGTCCATACAACGTACATTTACAAAGTAGCCTAAATGTTGGAAGTGATATATCCAACACTCCCCCACACCCCCTCCAACACCTCCTCTTAGTTTTT
>JAQIWG010001920.1:0-22284 GCA_034695025.1 Chamaedrilus cognettii | reverse complement strand
CGGACAAACATTTCTCGAACCAAAACTCATACAGTCAAATTTGTTGACTGTATACATCGTATTGTACACTTTCTCTTTATATCAATAATGTTATGTTCAATTGGGCCGCGGCTCAGCTGTAATTAATGACTATGAAAAATATTTCTTTGGGTTGATGGGCGCTCCTAATTGGTGAGTTGCCCATGTTGCCCATATTGCCCATGCCTATATCCAGGCCTGTTGAGAGAATCTAGTACTTTCAAAAGCTGTTGGCACGGGTACTACATGCACATGTAGGTAAGTACCTTGGTAGGTTTTTTGTCTGATTGTGCCAACTGGTGTTTTATGTGACCCTTAAATCAGTCTCAAATTTCTAAAGCGTATAGTTTCTCTAAAAGAGCTGAACTGTGCCAGAGTATCCACTGCATGAATGAGTTAAGTCAGCCAATGTTGTCAGTTGACAGCTTATTAACAACAGTTACGTCTTGCATTCAGCACAGTGACGTCTCCCATTCAATTGAGTTTTCAATGCTTCACGCTGTAACGGTGAAAGCATGCTTTGCAACACTTAAGCTGGCTGATATTAAGGTCGTAGAAAATGAATGGGTGTTAATTTAGATGCACACGAGCAACTGCAGCTAGGATTTGTCAGTTTTGGCCTCGTTTTAGTTTCAGTCAAGAACTAGCACAAGTAATTTTATCCATTACATGTATCATCAATTAGATGGTACGACCCTAGTAACTCTACAGAGCAGTATAGGAGTGCTAGATCCGCTGCATCTAATAACGCCTTAGCTTAATATAAGAGTTCATACCTGCTACCATTGGGCACGATAAAGCGTTGTGGTCGAGTGGTATAAGTAGAGAGTGACATGGGGTGGGGAGTCGTGGATATCCGCGGTAAATCGCGGTAAATTCCGCGGGGAGCGTGTGAAAACCATTTCAGGAGCGGTTTTTACCGCGGGGCAGAGACAGCTGTCAATGGTTTCCTGCGGTAAATGGAAAAAAGGGTTGCAGTAAAACCGCGGGGTGGATAAAGAAATTTGATTAAGGCGTTTATTTCGCAGCTTCCATAAATTTATAACATTTCTGGAAAGGGTTGGGGAGCTTAAAAGAGCTTAAAGCTTCCCCATGTCACTCTCTACTGCACACCTGATTAAAATTTAGACCCCCTGGCATGTCGCTAAAGCCATCTGTTTCCGAGTCATTGACTTGCTCGACGACCCCAGCCGTCACATAGTTTAGCAAAGCCAGCCCCAATGTTAATCTTAAGTTGCAAGCCGCTTAGCCGCAACATAGACTTGGTCGACTGGGCCGACTAGGCCGACGGGGCCGATTATGATGACTAGGCCGACTGGGCCTAGGCCGCAAAGACGCAAAAGCGCAATGCCGACTGGGCCTACTGAGCCGACTCTGCCGATTGGGCTGACTAGGCCGACTGGGCCGACTAGGCCGACTGGGCCGATTGGGCCGAATGGGCCGACTAGGCCGCAAAGACGGAATGTGAAATTTTGATAGGCTAGCCTTATCTATATTGACATCGAGAGATGCGTCCTTTTAACGCCCCTGCCTCCGTATCCTCAAATAGCCCCCTGCCCTCCCTCAGGCAGATAGCTAGTAGCTGCAGTATCACCATAGTAGTGTCTGTCTGTCTACGTGGGCGCTATCTGGTCTCAATTTCATGCATGAGGTTTCGATTTTTTTTTGCCAAGTCCAAAATGAGGTTCATATATTGAGTTGTACATGTATGAAGTTAGGCACGTTCAAATACTGATTGATCCAAACAGTTGTTTTAAAATATTGTAGTCATAAATTCTCTGACCCACCCTCCCCAGGAATGACGCTAATGTCTATCTATAAGCAAAACAATTACCGGAAACAGGGGATAAATTGCAGGGAATGGGGAGGGGAGCGAAACGATCTTTGCGGAGAGGGGAACGGGAGGAAAGGAAATTTGAAATCGGTTTGAGGGGGGCGGTGGGTTAAATTTTAGGTAAGGGTTGGGTCGCTAAAAGCCTCCCCATGTCACTCTCTAGGTCTAAGTCGCTCGTCGCAGACTACGAGTGCCACAGTTATCGATTCGAATCCCGTCAGCGGCAAAGATTTTGAGTCGCTTCGTGCACCCTTGGCAAGGTGGTTTAAATTCGTCAGCCACAAGTGTTCCTATGATGCCCACCAGTCTACGGTAGAGACACCACAAGCTATCATCAGCTGGTGCAACAGGACATCAACTCTTCACCGAAGGGGCGATAACTGCATCATAAGAGTCCACAAGCAGATTGTTTTCCTTTCTAGGTGTACCTATATTGGGATTGCACTCCTGTACACTAAACGTTCAGAGCGCAAGATCTCAATAAGGTGTTAAAAGCAGTGTTGTTACCTTGTTCCAGGTATTCCAATACCACCAAGTGCTCGTCCTCCCCCGCTGGCCTACGATAACATTGGAGGGGACTCAGCCTCTCAGGCTGTCTTGACTGTAGAACTGCTTGCTGCCGTGGACTACCGGCTCTACCAAAGGTTTCAGCAGTGGCCTTACCTACATTCGGCTATTTAACTGAATCATCTTGACCACACATATATCATATATCAGTCACCTTTCCACTATAGGGTACAATTCTTTGTATGTCAGTCTTTTACTTTCCCTGTGTAAGTACACATAAGTAAGCGAACGAATAAACAAATGGCAATAATTAAAAGTCATCCTGCAGTGAAGCACATTTAATGTAATTTGACCAATTATGTCCTGCATTCATTTAAAATTCAAACTTGAGCTCTAAACTGCGTGTATTTATTAGCGAAAGTATTTTGCTAACCCATATGTTACACGTGTGTGGAAAATCGATGGAGATAAGAGATCGCATTTTTATTTCTATTCGCTTTCTCTTTGAGTAATAAAATAACTTTCGAATGTTTATCACATAAGTACATTAAAATTAAATTAAATCTGTAATTTGCTAATGATAACGCGCTCTAATGTTCAGTGTGTAACGGTGATATCAGGTGGTATGCGTTGAGTACAATGACAAGTCCAGATGACAAGCAAACGGACGCTATCAACCAGTTGAGACAATACATCGCACACGTCATCAATGGGGTATGTCACAATACAATAATTTAAGCGCTTTGTGCATTTACCCTCTAAGTTCAAAAACACCAATCAGTCAAAATCGGTTAAAGATTTGGAAGGCGTGTGCAAGCTTATTCTAGTCCTCTGAGAAAAGCTCTAGGTGTTAGGTAGAAGCGTTAGCTCTTTTCAGATATTTTCTACTGATACTTCACCTTCTGTAATTCTCTGACAGATGTTTTTTTTATATGATTGTATCAGGATCCAAAAAAACTTAAATTATTTGATAAGTAATCTAAACATTTTAAATATTAATATCAAACAGTATAACTGATGTATGACAGAGATGTTTGATAAATTAGATTAATTTGATTATTGTATTTAGTTACCCTGTAATCTTATGAGTTCTGCTGTAGGCTATGTAATTCTGCTAATAACTACTGAGCTTCCTGTTTTAAACATTGCTTCATATACACTGCTTGCTATTTAACAAGAACTAGTTCATTATGAAGAAGCTTCAATAATCAAGAAATCAAATAATTTTGTAGATTGGTACCAGATATCGCACCTTAAATAGTATCTCCTACTCAATTGCTGTTCGACTTGTGGGATGCTACATTGCAACGGTAACTTGACATTTCATAGTCTTTATCCAAAATGCAATAATTACTAATAAATAACTTACTTAATAAAGTTGCCAGTTCAAGTCAGTTGCAGATTTGAATTAGCCACTGTTGGCTAACGCTAATGATGGCTAACGCTAATGATGGTTTTGAACGATAGCTTCTGACTGCTGTCAACATTTCATTGGCTCTTGCTGCTTATTATTGTTATTATTTTTTATTCCGATGATCTGTTTCGCTTAGTTTCTATTCACCAGTTTGTTGTCCAAAAAAACATTGTTTTTGCTATATCATCATCATCATCATCATCATCATCATCAATCATAATCATCATCATGATTTACGTTTACATCTTTCCGTGCAGCCACACGTTCATCTTTTCGTGAAAGCACAGGTTAAAAAGAGCGTTTGAAAGCCTGGATAAATGGACGCTATTTAAGTATTTAATTTCTACACGTTCTTTATTTTAAAATGCAAATTGCTGCAGACGGCCAATGGGTCACAGTTTGTGGAGAGTAATCGCGTTGTCTCAAATCCCTCGCTCGTTTACATCGACGCCCAGTCGGTGCTCTACGCCCTCTCCTCCTGGGCACAGAGCAACGTCGGCATCATTCCCCTTCACGACCAGCTCACCCTCTTTGTCGGGTTAGACTCCCACAACTCACTCTCCTTGTAAGGTTATATAGTCTTCTACAACTCACTCTCATTGTAAAGTTATATAGACTCCTACAACTCACTCTCTTTGTCAGGTTAGATTCCTACAACTCACTCTCTTTGTCAGGCTAGAGTAACTTGTGTAAATCATTCTATTTCTCTGCTTAGACTTCTGAAAATAGATAAAGTCATTGATTCCTGAATTAGAATATTAGCTGTTGGCAGTGATTTTTGTCCAGTCAAAGATGTAATACAGATTACTTTCAATGTGTTAATTTGTAATACATTCTGATGTATTGTTTTGTGATTTTTAGTGACAGCATGAACGGTGGTAGTGGAAACAGTATTTCAGGTAGAATCGCGTTGTTTTCTATCAGATTAATTTATTTCATCCCTCATACATGTTTTCAACTTTTTAATCGTCACAATTTATTTTATATCATTGAAAAATGTGCATACGTTTGAAACGTCAGGAGTACATCCATCCGTTTTATAAACGTTTTCTTAAATCATACCAGTAAAATATTTATCACCCGTTAAGCTTATTTTGCAACTAATACACAAATCTGTCAAATTATGATTTCAGACTGTTCATGAATTTGTGTTTCAACTCTGCTACACAGGTTTATCGTTTCTATCGTCGATGTGCACGTCATATGCGGTGACTTTAATTCACGACCTCGGTCTCTACGGATCCTCTCTGACTGCGGCCCACGAACTCGGCCACAAGTATGCACCTCGTTGATCCCAATATACTAATACGCCAGACGCTAGATGCCAGGTTTTTCCGTCAATTGTTAGAATTTTAAGTCGCGATTAATATCCGAAAGCCAATGGCTTGACGTTAAATAAATACTAGATCAAGCATTCGGTGCGCTGATTGTGTGTGATGACGTCATGACCTCGGATTAAATTTTAGCACTTGATTGAAAAATATAATGTTGAACAAATCCATCCTGCGAATTGAAGATGCATTATAATTTTTTGAGATTATCTACAATTCATGCATCGAATGTTATAACCTTTGTCGATGATGGATTGGAAGTCAACAAATTTCTGTTATTTATTGCACATGTTAATTCAAATAAAATTTCTTGGTGTGATACTTTTTAAAATACTTTTGTTTATCACTTCAACTTCAACTTCTCTACTGCACTCCACCTTATTGGATGGTTGTTTGCAGGGCTTACAAAATTAAGCACCTTTGCCAAGGTTGCATGAAGTGACTCAAAATCTTTTGCCACGGCCAGGAATCGAACCGACTTTCTGCCACACTCGCAATCCAAAGTCCGCGACTTAGACCACTCGGGCACAAAGCTTCGCCAATACTTTTGTTTATATAAATTACTTCATTAAAAATTGTACAAATAAATTTGTTCATTATAAATTAAAGAATTCGTTAAATTCAGAAAACTTAATACGTGTAATCGAATGTTTTAGCTTTGGAGCCGTGCACGATGGTACAGGCAACACATGCAGCAGCTCTGACAATTACATCATGGCCGCTGGACCATCAGCCCTTACTGATGCTGTGTACAAGAACACGTACCAGTTCTCCACTTGTTCTCAACAAGCAATACAAACCTTTCTCCAGTCCCTTGGGCTGTAAGTATATTTGCTATGGTACTTACTGCACTTCATTGTAAATCTTTGTAATTCTCTTCTTAACCCCTAGTCTGATATTTTAGTTAAAATGCACTTTGCGACTTCGCGACTGCGACTTTTCTTAACGTCCATTCCAGACTCCTCCTCGACACGCAGCGAGCCTCGACAAGTTTATTTGGCATGGCGCTATTTTTAAGCCTTTTTCATCATTTTTCTTCACTATAATGCAGCAAAAACAATGAGGTCTTTATATTCTCATCATTGTATGTGCAACAGATACAGGGACCTAAGTTGTGTTGTGGTACTGTTGCATCAATGCGATAAGTTTGTGTGAATTTCTTAGATTTTTTTCAGAATTTGCTCAAATTTGGCTTAGTTAGTACTTTAGTATTAGCGAATTTATTAAATCATTAACGAATTGGCGCTGAGAAGAAATGAGTGTGATGAATTTTTGTTTTCTTGTTCATAGGGGGGGCATAGCGTGCCTGCTAACCGACCAAAGTCCAATTGTGTCATTTAATGCGGGCGGACCCCCCGGCCAGTTCTACAGCCCCGATCAGCAGTGCCAGATACTCTATGGAACAGGAGCCTACTACTGCAGCGTACGCTTTGAGTTCTGATCAAAATTAACTTACATGTTCAACTCAATTAGTTTTTTTGAATAAAGGCTGAAATTTGTTTTTATTATATAAAGACTGATATGGTATATTATTAAAAGAACGCCAAGAAGCCTAATCCAAATTCAGATGCATCATAACTCTATCGTTGGAGGGGGGGGGGGTTGATCAAATTTCAGTTTTAGCGGTCTATTCATTCAGACTATAAAATTTAACAACGTAGAAATAATTTGAAGAAGAAAAAGCAATTGAATTAGCACTTACACTACTCTCTTGAGGGATATTAATTGCTCTGTGTAGGTTAGCGCATGCTATAATTGTGCTTTTAAGGTAATGGGGGTTTTTATTTCATATTGATAAAATCAACTTATTTTTAAGTTCATTAGTACCCTATAGCAGTGCTTCTCAGCCAATTGGGTTCGCGGACCGCGGTTGCTGGGAACCGGCAACTTTACATGGTAAAAATTTTGTACTGCGAAATAAAATTTGATGCAAATACCAATGGCATGGTAACTCATATATTACACAGTTTGTCAAAAAAGGGGTTACCAAACGTGTAGCTATCACATACTTTGTCAAAAGTTAACCAATTTTTAAAATTCTTTCGCTGTTGGTAAAGCAAGTAAATTGGACTAAAATTGACTTTTTTGTAGCGCCACATGGCCGCAAAAATGCTGTGAACGTTGAAACTTTAAAATTGCCACGAATTCAGGGGAAAATAGGCTACACTCAAAAATTGAGCGGCTGGGATGTAACGTTTCAGACAGGAGCTGGCTCTATTAAGCTTTATATACTGAGACCCCTGGATAAAAATTATTACCGGCTTGATCCTGTCGGCATTTAACATTCAGTAATCATCTATATTGCTGTCACCGCAGCCTATACGATCGTCGATGTTGCAGTTAGCTCTTTAGCCTCGTAACCATGAACAGGGAGGATGAGGTTCATATCATCCTTTTAATTCGTTTGCAGCATTTGTGACAAGCTGAATTCCAGCAGTTCGGTTTTCCATTGTATTTTGCTTAGTGTCAATTGGAATTTTTGACTTAAAAACCTAACCATTTTGCAGGAAACATAGTTAGCCTAAATTAAAACAGTGGAAGCATTTTTATAATGACTTAACATTTGACTAAGATACTGCCATGAGTTGTCTGTCTTCTTTTGACTCACGATCCATTGGAAGTTTTATGCTTTTATAACTACACTTCACAGTCCGACGGCATGGGATGTCTTAAATGTTTAACTAACATCAAAGGAGAGAATTTGACCTATTGTTCTCCCGAACCGGGGCCGGTCCGCGGACCACCAATTTGAGTAGCAATGCCCTATAGTACAAACCTGTCTTTCATAATTTCGGTGCAATTAATTCTGATAGTAGATTCTTTTTCTCCTGCAGGGTTTAACTAACGATGAGGATATATGTCGCAGTATGTACTGCTATCATCCAGTGTGGCAGTACTGTTTGACGACATACACCCAAGTTGCATTTGATGGAACATCCTGTGGGAACAACAAGGTGGGTGTAGTGATTTAATGTTCTAGTAGTGATTTCCGGTTGTACTAGTTGACAATATAGAGACTTCTCAGAATTGTGCCTGAGCTTTACTTTTAGTCTCAATGATACAGATTCTGTAGGATTGATGCTGGCCTCAGTGAGTAATCTCACTCTCTAATCTCACAGTAATGCTCACCAAAGTAATAATGTTGAGTCAAAATTTTGAGTTTTACATTTGCATTGACCTCTACATTTTTGTCATTTTTTATTTTTGTTATGAGTATAGTATATTAAAATTTTGAATTATACATTTGATTTAAATCATACATGTACATCTCTAGGGTTTGTGCCTGTATTCATACGGACATTGGGCTCTTGGTCTGCAAGAAATTGATGCTAAAGACGTCGCATAATTATTGACTTGAAATAGGTACATAATATGTTGTTTTATTTTCATGCTAGTTGCCATAAATTTTATATTTAGTTACAAAAATCTGTTGTTTCAGTGGTGCTATGGGAACAATTGTGTCTACAATTCCTCCGCACCATCATTTAAAGGTTAGTGAGTAGATACTGTACTTGCTTTCTAAGTGAAATATAGATAGAACAATAATTGTTATTCTTATTTCTTGCATATTTCATATAGTAATTAGTACTTTTATTTATCGCACAGTGCTCATAGTGCCAGATAAAAATTTGATCTGTCACCAGGTTTTTGAAGAATTTATAGAGCGTGTGTACTAGCAAAGAATATTCTTCCAGTCGGCTTCAGTGCCTGAGCTCTGAGGGCCAAGCAAATAGCCACTCTTCCTTCTTCAGTCACCTTTTACAACTCACCCGATGAGCTCTGAGCTGTAGGCCTAAACCAATTCTTTGTTCTCCCGTTGGCAGGCTGTCATCTGACTCAATAAATCAATGCTTAATTATATATCAATTCTTGTGTTTATTATTACGGTTTGTGTTTTAAAGTATCTACCTGGACCATTTTTCTTTCAATCATAAAACCTAAATTGATTGCTTTGATATAAAACTTAAATCATCTTATATTAAAATATTAGAAAAACTCGTGATCAAAGCAGCTTCAGCTTAGATGGAGTCCTGATTTGATGCTGTTTTATCTGAATCGCAGATACTTGTCAATACGGCGACTTTAAGGGATCATTTTCAGTCATCGGCCAACCAATGACTTGTTCGCAAGTTGCATCAGCTCCCTGGAATTGCTATCAGGATTCAGTTGCCGATAACTGCTGTGCGACATGTGCTAAATTCTACATTGGCTCACAAACCGGTAACTTTCTAAATCTACTGGATCACATTTTGTCATCTTCTGGATCACATTTTGTTATCTTCTGAGCTATTGACAAACAAAGAAATTAACTCATTAATCGAATATTTCTGTATCTAGTGCAATAAATTATGTTGTTATTTAAAAACACAGAGCCATGACAGTGGTAGGCTACTGTACAAGGAAATTTTTGCGCTGTTATTAAGGTCTTCGCCAAAAGTCATTGCAGTAAAGCCATTTTTTGCATATTGCTAACTCAATTAAACATACATGTGCTGTTTTTTGTATTTGGTTTTTTTGTGTCTCATAAATAAATCTTGATAGATATAATTGAAAAATGTCCCTTCAAATTCAGATTGAATTTTTTTTTTATTGTATGAAATATGATAGGAATATGGCTTACATCATTTTTGCATAGGCCTACAATTCCTAATGGCATGTTCTTCAGTGTTCCACTAAACGGCAGGTCCCTTGTATTCAATCCTTACACTCTAGCCAATCCTCAGCCCTTCTTTTCATCTATCCGTACGATTCCTTCTCGGGTAGATCGTCTCTAATCCCAATACCAGGCCTTGCCTTTCTTATTTATATTCTTAGTGGCTATTGCTAATAAAGTTTATTTATCTGTTTAGGTTGTGAATATGGAGATCATGATGGCAACTGCGGCTCTCAACCCAATTGTAACGACCAATCAACGAGTAAGGATTGCTGTAGAACATGTCTTCAACCGGCACCACCAGCACAAGCTAAACCAGCACCAGCACCACAAGCACAGGCACAGCCAGCACTACAATCGCAGGGCAAGAATTTCTTATTCAGATGCATATAAAATTAATTCATTGATTGGTACATTATTAAATCTTATTTATATAATACTTGACAATAATGGAAACGTTTGTTTTATTTCCTGCAGCATACATTATAAATGGCAGCAAAAATTTACAATATGCAGTATGCATGCTGACTGTATCACATGATGTCACACCCTAGAGAACACAGCCCTGCTCACAAACTGATAAACAATTTTGTACAAAGGCCAGCGTAGCTGAGTTCTAGACAGCATAAGTGTAGTCGAGTTTTAGAGGGCGCTAAAGGCAGCGTTGTTTCTGTTAGGGTACAATAAATACTAAACGATGACTTCAGAGCAATAGAGATAATGGTATGCGTCAGAGCATTAGGTATGGCCGGAATATTCAGAATATTGATAGCCGCAGTAAAGTCGGAAAAATTTCGATTGAAACCAAGGCCCAAGGGTAGATGTTTCTATAAAGTACGGCGCAATTTTTCTATTTCCGGCAAGCAGGAATCCATGTTTTGAAATGTCTGCATACTAATTACCTGCCATAAGAGATAAATAAATATTAACTAGAATAATTGTAGTGCATCGTTAATATTTCTTTTATGTCTGGCGTATTTTGCTACGGTTGCTGTGCCATTTTTATATTTTCTAATATCGAGACAAATCAAAGTAAATTGTCTTTGATTTGTTCTGTGAAATTATCCGTGACGAATCGTTATTGAATCACATTATAAATCGAGCGCTCACACAAACAATCAACGTTGGCCGCTGTGGTTCTGCAGGATGTGAACAGTCTTGGTGCAATATCAGCTCAGGTTACCAGTGCTACGTTCTGGCTACAAGCTGCTGCGTTTCATGCGCCAAATACGCTACAACAATTTCAGGTAGCCGTTCTTGTTTCTTTTTTTTACAGTAATTCGAGGAAGTCTGTTAAACGCATAAGTGTCGCTGGATGCTAACCCCGCGCCAGTTAATTATTAGTTTTTTTTGGCGTCCGGAAGGGCATCCGACCATAAATATCCAGCTCCTACGGTCCTCATCAAGGCGCACGCGTCTAAACCATGCGAAAACATTAGCAATAATAGAATAGACGAAACGGGAGGTTAGTTAGTATTCAATATCGGATCTCGAACGCAAAGGCTTAAATTGTTGTTCTGGTTATCTACGAGTAAACTGCTCATAATATAAATGGTACGCGTCTGGTCCAGGATCGAATTCAGCCTAGCAGTAAATTAGTTTAACAAATGCGGTTTGTTATGAAGCGTCGAAGATGATTATTGTGTCAAAAACAAAGCGTCGTTGGGCTTTATGAAATGGAAAGCATACGTGTAAATTGCTTGCATTAAGTTTCCGCTTGAAGCAGCGGTGTATGATTTGACAGACTTGATTGAGCATATGTATTTAAAATGCCCCACCTTTTAAAATGCCATACTTTTCGATGTCAACCATATTTTATCGTGAGATTCTACCGATTTTATTCGGTGCACCATGTTCAACATATCTGTATTACATACGATTTATGAGCCCTGTCACTGGCCACTACTGAGATCAACGACATAATGACTGTGATGTGGCTTCAAAGTATTTCGCTTAAACTGCTGAAATTATCAATTTTTAAAGCTTGACAAAACAGATTGCAGCATCATCTGGCCAGATCGTTTGATATTCTGATTTGGTAATTAACAATTAATCCATATGGTCTCGGAAATCAATGAGTTGAATCAGTTTCATCCCTTGAACTTCATCGATTAGCTTGTGGGTTTGCTGCAGGATGCCAGTATGGCGACATGGCTACTTCATGTACGCTCAATGACTGCGCCATCTCGTCGCGGAAAGCCATCTGCTGTCAAACCTGCAACGGATACGTTCCTACAACGACTACCACAACAACAACTACAACTACCACAACGCCAGCACCAACTACAACTCTGACCACTCAGAGCCAGACCATCATACCGCTCAGTAAGAACCGCATTCTCAAATATATGCAGTAAAGTAGCGAGACTCTGGTGTAGTGGTTAAGGCGTCGGACGCGAGTCCCGTAGACCCGGGTTCAAGTCCTCCATGCCGGCAATTATGAAATCATGCGTTACAGGCCCTTCAGCAAGGCTATTAAACACAGTAGTGTTGCTAGCTGCTATACACCGTGCTGGATAATTATTATTTGGTTGACGTCAGGAAGGGCATCCGGCTATAAAAACTCAGCTCCTGCAGTCCTCACCAGGGTGCAAACGTCTAAACCTGTGTGAAAATGTGGACATTAACAATATAGACAAAAAGAAGACGTTTATTTAATATATCCAGCAAAGTAGGCCCTACTAAAGATTAGATTGTTGTCAACTGTAACATTTGAACCATTAACAGTTTAAATTGTGTCCAAGTGCATTTGCATCCACTTTGTATTAACAAAACTTGACTTGTCGTGCTGCTGGTGGGGGGGGGGGATGCATCTCCTGTCATCACTAACGTAGAACCACCCCAGCCAGCCTGTAGGCCTATAAAATGGGATGTTATTCTGGGTGGATGTTATTCTTTCAGCCTGCCAGGACACCAAGCCTTGGTGTTCAACTATTGAGGAAAGCGACTGCTACGGGGAGGACACTGACTGCTGCAGAACCTGCTCACATTTCTACATCAATAACGCTGAAGGTAATTCAGGACTTCCTTCTGGAATATTTGAGTGTATTATTTCAGTTTTCTTTTGGTTAAGTCGCTTTGTCTTTTTTAATTTTTCTTATTATTTTAAGTGTATTCTAATTCAGAATTTTTTATTTTTGTTCTCATTTCAGCAATGAATGTGATTCATATTCATTAAAAAATGGTTCTGTGACTGAAATGTGTTTGCTGAAATTTTGACGATGATATACTGTTGGGCCAAAATATCAAATATTTTATAACATTTTTATAGAATGAAACTCTGGTCACAGCTGTCAAACCTACTTGGTCGTGTACTTCAAGTTTTGATATTTTGAAATTTGTTTGGTTACTGAAATCTGATATGAATTGAAAAAAAAAATTTATACTCGAAATCTCAAATTAGTGTAAGTTTTACAAATTTGATAAATCAGTACAAATTTAATAGTATAAATTTTTACCAATAATTTTCCTGATGCGTGAAAGTTAACTGATTTTGTGATTGCTATTTACTGTCTTTTGTGTCCGAGTGCTGATGTAGATTCATCATCATACTATTGCATCATGACGATGATACGTGATAAATCATCATTGGTGCACACCACAATTCCGCGTCTATAATATTTTGCTTTTTTCATCATTGTGTTTTGAATGTTCTGCATGTGCAGGGTGTGAATACGGAGATCATTACGATTGGTGCGCCCCACAATATTGCACGTCGGACCCGTTAAAAAAAGCCTGCTGCGAGACGTGTGGCCTACTCGCTCAAATGCGTAAGTGCACTCAGCCACGCACTACTATTTGTGCGTAACATTACTGGTGCGTGTATATTATAGCGCTATTTATATAAATATATATTAATATATATGATAATTTTTTTCTGAATAAGCATTATTTTAAAATAAATATAATAAACATGTGAGCGATAGATATTCTTTTATAATATCATTGGATATCATCTATGTGATACGATGTATGATAAATATACTTGTTTTCGTCACGCATGTCTTGATTTGTTGTATGCATTTAGGTAGGCGCCTGGTGTTTCCATCTGAACTGAGCGTGCAACAACTCATTTGGATGTTGAAATGGACTTTAAAATGCAATTTGTATTATTGTTGTAATTTATGCAACCTTTGCCTCATGTAATCAACTAAATCTAATAGTTGTTTTGTTCATTGATTGCAGTGGCCGCTGCACCTGCAATAATCCAAACAACTACAGGTGAGCATGCAAGGCCAACTGGTCTGTGTAAATATTCATTGCTTAAATAAATAACGCAACTTGGCAACTCTGTCCAGAAAGAATATTTGTTAGGTACATACCAGGTGAAAAAACTGCATTCGATCCTTTTGCCTCAACTTATTTTCACTAGATTAATCACAACTTCAGCCAGTGATTAAATTGTAATTGGATGCCCTGAATCTCTCCAAATTTTTGACACCCCTTACAAAATCTTGGGCCCCCTAGTTTAGTAGTTGACGCACTTCTTCTCTCTTGTGCAGAATTCGCGAGCGGTGGGGGGTGCTTACATTTTTGGGGTTCTTTCCACCCTCATGGGGTTCCCAGCGAGATCCGGTGCGATCCAGCTTAGTCTTTGGGGCCCCCAAATCTCTTTATGAAATTTCATAGAGATCTGCGATTCGGGCTTATACAGCCGGCTTCAACCACTGACTTCAGCAGGGCCTTGATAAAATAACTCCTTCTCAATTATTATAGAAATATATATTTCAATTTTAAAACTGAATTGACATGTTAAATCGAGGCCCACTTATTCAAGGATTGAAGATTTTTGTTCTTGCTATTACCAGGACTGTAAAAAATATTTGCAAGCGAACCCAGTCCTGACAATCTCATTTTTGCAAGTTTTTTTCAAGCAACATTTTTTGGGGCATTTAACAAAGTTAAATACTTTCTTACTATGGTTAAAAGTTCTTACTATGATTTTCAGTTAGAATTTTACAGTGTCTGCATCATATAGCATCTACTATAAGCAAAATTATTGTCTACCATCATATGATATTTAAACTTTTAACGTTGATTACATGTATGTGCAAGGTTGAAATATAAAGATATAGTTATTTCGTATAAAATTTTGTTCATAGCTGTGATAGTTTTTGAAATTAAGCACAATGACTTTATATGTTATATTGCATTTCCGATTTTAGCTGCGACGACTACGAGAGCTGCGGCAGCAATGGCACAAATAGCGCAAGTTGGTGAGTAATCCAAACTTCTATTATTTGATAATGTTGATTTTTATTATGCAATGTGTTCTATTTAAACTAATCAGTATTTAGTGCTCAGTATTTCGTCTAATATCATACATGTAGTATTATTCAGTCATATCAATTTTTCATCATTCATCAATTAGTCATTCATCACTAAATTCTGTTAACGATCGAATACAATAGCCAACTGTCCTATAAAAAAAATCAGGACAGCTTGTGACTCAGATTAGATGGTTGAAATGTTGCATTATTCAACTTATGGATAAGCAGGCCTCTTTAGATATGTAAAGAGTAGCGGTTATAATAGTGTGGTACTTAAAATCAGAATATCAGCTTTATGGGTGCAAATTAGCTATAGTGGCGTAGGCCTACATCACTTAGAGGCTGCAACAGTACTTGGCACTATGCGCCTGGTTTAGAAGGAGCAGGCGTAATGCTACGCATGTTCTCTAGGGTTAAACTTAACCCTGTTAATAACTAGAAACATTTGATATAATTATACATTGTGTATCTTGTGTTTTCCAGCGCCCATGGCAGGCACTTCCTGTATGGACAATCGTCCTAATGCGGGATGCGTTGGCATTGCTCCCTCGAGCTGCTACAACCAGACAGTTGTAACACAATGCTGCGCCACTTGTCAGACGCTTCACACAGGGCCCCCTGGTGAGGACTTATTTCCATGCAAATATAATTTTCACTGCCGGTGACACCGACATATTGATCATAGGTGACACCTAGATGCCGAAGTAGGTTTGAACTTTTTTTAAGGAGCTTGACTGTCCTTGAGTGAAAGTTCTTCTTTTATTGCAATGTTAACACCCAGACTGTTGGTATAATGTTCTATTCTATAAAATGATAGCAAAAAATAATTAAGCTTATTATTTGCTATTTCCTCATGTCAAGAATCACAAAAGTGAGAGGATCAAAAAATCGTTTCCCTCGCTTCGCTGGTTCAAATTGTCCCCCCTTCACTTTCAAAAACTGCATCGCCGCCCTTGCTATGTTGCTTCTGTTCTGTCTTTTACAAATAAAATTAGCATAGCATAACTAATCATAAATCTTGTTTTTATTCTTGCAGGGTGTGAATACGGTGACAGGATCAGCACGTGCCTCGTGATCACAAAAGCCCAATGTCCCTTGTATCTCCCGAACGATTGCTGTAGAACCTGTGCATCGTAGGACAACGGGAAATTGCTTGGTATAGAATATTCAATTGACCGGAAAGTTAGGAAAAATTAGCCTCGAATAGCAGTGCTACTGAACAGCACTCGTTCACTGGTATAGAATAGTCAATTAACCGGAAAATTTTGGTCAATGGTCATATTTCCACCGCCATACCCAACAATGCAGAGGATTAATTGATATCAGATCTGTAGCTTGTTATTTGGACCGTTTCGTTGAAGTTGTGTGCGAAAGTCACTAAACACCATCAGCAATGGCGCTAGCTCCCTGTGCAATCTTATGTCCGAGTTACATTTGTTCTTCCAAGTGGATTCCCGCCATCTTGCGGGAAGAACTCTTCCAGGAATCCAGCCTGAAGAACCAATGTAGCTCAAGCTTTAGTAGCACAGCTTCGTTCAAAAAAGTATCTTGATGAAGCGCCAGAATACCTCAGGTTATTTGTGCAAACTACATGTGTGTGACATGCATCTGACATCAATCGCAGTTAAACCAAAGTTTTCATGTGATTATACATCTGATGGCGGATAATTGTTAATGTATTTAACATCGATTGACAGCAATATTGTATGTAATCCTTGTGACTTTTGCGTATGATGTGTATATAGCAATAACTATAGTCAATAAGCAACGGTTTAAATATATTGTTGAATGATAGATGCTTATACTCCTCATTTCTCCAGTATCAGCTATTTTAAGGTTTGTGGGAATGCAGGATCATCAATCTACGATGCTGAATTGCTAAAAATTACATTTTCAATTATTTTTAAGTAGGTTAGTTTTCATAAATTTAATCTAAGTTTTCATTAATGTTTACACAACTGATTCTATTATTATGGCAAACAAAATTCCTGATATTTTTTCCAGAGTAGGCTACTGGACTAAAATGTTGTTTTTATGAATTGGTTTAGTCCTATAGATTACAATAATAGCATATTCCTAAATTATAGTAGTAGGCTATCAGTCTAACTAGCCCAAATGAATGCAAGCAAGCCGGTTAGGAAAGTTGTATTAATATTATAGTTATTTAATTATTGTGAACATTATAAATGAGTTTTAATGAATAGCACTGCATGCGATAACTTGTGGTATTTGTATAAATGTCGTTCTACAGTGAATTTGTTGTTAAAATATGCTTTGTGACACTGCATTACATTACACTATGAATTTACATATTCTGGCTTCAAAGGCTATCATTATAGCAATAACCTATTTAAATTCTTTATGGATTTAATTTGAAGTGACCTTATAGTCACTTTTTATCGTCTATTCTGTTAATGTCAATAATTTTACATGAGTTAGACGCTGAGTTTTTATAGTCAGATGCCCTTCCTGATATTTGCCAAATAATTAATTATCTGGCATGATGGTTAGCAGCTAGCGACACTTTTGCGTTCAGCAGCTTTGCTGAAGAGTCTGTAACGCATGGCTTCAGCGCCAAAACTTGAACCGAGGTCTCTGCGACTCGCATGTGACGCCTGAACCACTAGGCCCTACACCACAGCGCCTTGCTATAGCAACCTGAAATTTCACTTAAATAAAATAGCCAATCAATATCGCTATTTTAAAAATCAATGTCTATTAAAAACAGATTCTTATGTAGTAACATCTATGCAATATCTCTTAAATAGTTAAATAACTTAAATTAGCACAAAAATATGAGGCTATCAAAACTATGCCATTGCTTAATGCTGTTGTCGAATAAATCTACTTACAAGTTGGAAAACAGATTCTTATGCAGCCTATCTATGCAATATCTATTTAAAACACAGTTGCACATCTTTATGTGCAACTCAATCGCTTTGCTTCTCCGTTGTTTCTCCATTTCCTCCTTCTCCTTCTCGCTTTCCATAATTTCAACAAATGATTAGCTTACTTCATCAGCCAGATCTGCCTTCATCATACCGTCTTTCTGTATCATATCAACCGCCCTCTTCACATCCTCCACATCTTTCTTAACAATCATCTCTTTCGTCATTTGATCCATTTTTTTGTTCACTTCATCTCCGCTTCACCCTCCTTCCTCCCATTCTCGAACTGGAGCTTAACTCCTCCATGCTCCTACCCGCTATATCCTTTCTCAACTGCTCTACGTCCTTCTTCATGATTTACAAATCCTTGCGCAGTATTTCCTCCTTTCCTTTCCCCCCCCTCTTCAAGGTCATCTCTCCTTATGTGCGGCTTCCTCAACTCTTCTATCCCTTCCTGTCCACCTTTTTCTTGCATTTCTCACAATACCATTTGACATTCGAACCGCTTCCTTTCAATTTCTCGTACGATTTGGCGCCGTGTCACTGCATGCAATGTGACTCCATCTCTTGCACCAGTCACACTGCATCCCCTGATCAGAAAGTTTAACTGATCACATTTAACCTCCTTCCAACAGTAATTGCATCGCTTCGCCATCTTTCAGGCTCACCCCCAGCCACCGACACAATGACAGAGATCAACGAACTGCACACAAAACAATAGCCTCCCCCGTTTATTGCCAAAAGCGCGATAAAATCTGATATCGTCCAACTCGTGTAAGACCCGGCACCACACCACTTGATCGACCCGCGACTCCTCCCGTGTGTCCTCCAGTGCCCACCGAACTAACGATTCCAGCTGACAACTTCTCGGCGTTCTCACCCTCAAATTTGCTCCGCGGACGAAATATTTGACGAAAATATAATTAATTCAATTTTCTCCATAAATAATTTAAAATCAAAGATACAATCTGTCTAAGATCTCAAGTCCAAATTGACAATCTTGCTGTCATCATCGGCCCTAGTCATCATCGGACCGTAATTATGGTGATAATGATGCTGACGATGATGTAGGCTATAAAATAGTATGGCCCCAGTCATCATCGGCCCCATCATTATCATAGGCCTACAATGTCATGTCACTCATGATCAGCCCCGCTCGCAAAGTCGCAAGTTTAGTCGAAACACTGATTTGACCGGAAGCCGGAAGATGTAAAATATATTTTATTTTAATAATAGAATGTTTTCGATTTTTAATAGTTAATTTGATTTCAAATCGATTTAAATGTTTTCTTCATCAGGTTGTAATCTTAGGCTACTATGGTACCCCCTTGCAACATTTGAAGAGATATACTAGGGGAATAAAAAATTTATAACGGTTTTAATTTAAGTGTTATCGAACCTGCAGTAACGATAGGCGTGCAATAATTTAAAAAGCTTTTAATGGTTAAATTGCTCATGTCATTATTAAACCTGCGGTGCCATCATTGAACCAGGTTTGACCCCCGCAGGCCAGGAAACAAAGATTTGGCTTGCAGCCAATGTTCCCTCTAATTTGTAAAGTGTATGTGCGGAGAAAAAGTCGTGTGCGCACTTATTTCAAGTCATGTCAGTCCTGTGCGGCCTTTCTGGACAATTAACACGTTCCAACTAAACCAATGTTTAAACGAGCGGGGGAGGGTACTGACAGAAATTCTTGAAGCCATTCTTAATAGTCATTGCCCATATTGGCTTCATAAACACCGTTGCAACTGTTACTGTCTGCTATCTGCTATCGTTCACTATGAGTATACATTTATAGCTTACGACGCTCAGACGGCTATGTCAACAATGTAAGTTAGGGTTAGGACACCAACCTTGCAGAATTTTATTTTAGCAAAGCCAATTTTCTCTGCGCAGCACCTTTGAAATCGATGTGCAGCCGCGCAGCTTAGAGGGAACATTGATTGCAGCCCAGAGCTCCCCGGGTGAGTCGTATAAGGCGAGTAAAGAAGGGAAGTCAGTTTTGTGCCAGCTTTCTTGCACAGAACCGGACCGCATATAACCTTAGTGCTGCATACCAGATCGTATATAGCCTAAGCTACAAAAAACACAAAAAGCAGTCATTAATGTTCGCATGACTTTCGTGACTTTTAGAGGTAACCAGAATCATCGACAGCCTTTGGATAGATGCCTACTCTTCTCCATTAAGGCGTATTACTGTCGTCCTGCAAGATGGCGGACAAGGAGGTAGATCCCACGTGCAACCCAGTCGATCCATTTCTCAAGACACGGGTATGTACGGTAGGCCTACAATGAGTTTAACAGTATGGGATGGGCTTGAATAATAATCTAGCGGAACAAATGCCATAATTTGAATATCCATAGTTAAGGAATAGATCGTGAGAGAAATGTCACCGTACCATACTAGTTTATATTAGGGGGCATACTATGTAGTGTGGACAAAGGACCTGTTTAACTTTTCTACCATTGAGCTGGAATTGCCTCGTTTGCTCATTCACTTACATGTATCCTGTCATGATTATTTCTTATAAATTACTGTCAGCTTGTAATGTTATTGTTTAAATAGTTATGATGAACGTGCCCCAATTTCATTCAATGATATCTATTTTGGATTATTCTACTGTTAAACATGAAATTTTTGTGTGCCTGTCATTTTGTTGAATTTTGCGAATCAGTAAACTCGCGAAAATTACATGCGCAAAAATGAGGCTGCAGAAGCTATAACGGGAAATCCTCAAAAACGAGAAAATTAAGTGCCGCGAAATTTCACTGAGGCAAAAGCGCGAAAATCACATGCAGCTAAAATTTCATATTAACGGTATTGCATTCTGAGTATTTGATGCAGCATGCCGCCGATGCCTTCAAGCCGTACCCGGTCCAGCCATCGGCTCCCACGTCGGCTCCGGCTTCCGGTCCAGCAGCAGCCGAGTTCCGGTCGCTGGACATTCTGCGCGCGGTGCAGTATGGCGCGTACGAGCGCGTGCGTGAGCTTGTGGAGGGGGGGGGGTTGACGTGAACCAGCCTGACGCGGAGAACGTGTCGATGCTGCACTGGGCGGCCATCAACAACAGGGGCGATATAGTCAAGTAACTCACTCACTGCTGAGCACTGCTTTACGTGATGGCTCGTTATTGCCTGCGTTATTGATGACGTTATTACGTATGATATTACTTATGTTATTACTTTTGTTATTACTTACGTTCTTACTGCATTAAGTGATTGCTTGTTATTGTGATTATCCCCCTGCATGGCAGGGAACAAAGAATTGATGCAGCCCGGTGCTCCTCGGGCGAGTCGTAAGAGCCGACTAGAAAAGGAGGAATGGTTCTGTGCGTGGCCCTCCGCACAGAGCCAGATAGTAAGAGTCTTTGTTACTGCACAGTGTGCATGGTTCTTAAACTTCAAAAAACCAACTAAATAGTTGATTTACTTTTTGTGCATTCTTTGTGAATATTGGTTATGGAGTCTATGGTTTGTCATTTATGCAAATTATTTAATCTCCTATGACGACTCTTGTGCAAATGCATTTGCAAATGTGCATTTGCCGAAATATTTTTATTCGTTTAGTACCAGGTAGTATTGATATTGATGAACAGTTACAGATGTTTTTGCACTGTTTATTCTCTGGTGATGCATGCATCTTGTGATGCATAGTGCTTTATGTAGTAACTAGTAAATTAATGATAATTAAATTTTAATCATTTTGAACTCAATATTTTGCTTAATATTTTTCACTAATTGATTAGAATCTTTATTTTTTGACCTGCCATGTCTGATTTCAGATTTTTAATTAGCAAAGGAGCGGTCGTGGACAAGTTTGGAGGTGACTTGAATTCTACGCCGTTGCATTGGGCGGCGAGGTGACTCATTGCTTTTGTAGTAATGAATGCTTGTGTGAGAAGCACACTTCTCTTGAGTGTTGTAGCAGAATGTTTTTTAGCTTCTACTATGTAGTAACGATGACCTCCTCCATCGTAATAAACTATTGCAATGGATAGCTGATCAGAGATTAGCATTTGTTTGCCTGGATTCTGGAATGTACATTTTATCAATATTTCTGAACGTATCTACTCTATGTGCTCTGTATTGGTTCTTGGTTCTTCATTGGTGTGTGCAGGCAAGGCCATTTGGAGATGATCACTCTGCTGGTGTGCCATGGAGCCGATCCCTCACTGAGGGACGGTGAAGGTACTTCATTTGCAATCATTTGGCATAGGAGTCCGTATCAACTGGCAGATTTGCTTTATGCGTTGTATGCTCTGTATTGCGTTGCTGTTGGGGGTAAGTGTTCGAAATTGTGGACACTATCACATTGAAATTGTGGACACTATCACATTGAAATTGTGGACACTATCACATTGAAATTGT
>JAQIWG010001919.1:0-22292 GCA_034695025.1 Chamaedrilus cognettii | reverse complement strand
AGCATAAGACTAGGGGCACTGCAGTTTGTTTTCTGTATAAGCAGTACTTACAGACATGCATGATGCGGCTTGATGTCACGCAGATGCCCATAACATGCGCAGTGGGCATGGTCTTAACTAGGCCATCAACAATTGTTCGTAAAACCACGCGAAATAGGCTACCCGAGAATGTCAGCTTAGGCCTAAGTGTATGATGAACCTCATAAAGTACGTGCATGTCTGTTTCGTTAGTAGGCTAACAATTATAGTGCTCTGAGTCATTTAAAACCGTAACTACTCACTTCATCATTAAAATGATATCAGCAGCTCTCGAGGGTCTCTCGAAGGCTTGGTTTATTCCTTATAGCATTGAATTCGATAGCTACAATGAACATATCATGCTTAAACTGTACGGTAAACAGGTGCGCAATCATCAAAACCATCTAGCTCGATATGTGTAGTAATAAACCCGCGGTAGAAGTGTAGGCCTATGGCCGCTAAAGTTGCGTCATGTAGGCCTATGTCAGCCAGCGACATAACCCCGGAAGCCCAGCGACATAACCCAGCGACATAACCCCGGAGTGCAATTACAATGTATATCATTCATAGTACACAATAGACAATAAATCTTGTGCATTGCCTATTATATATCCAATGCACAATGAACTCCTATGCCGTTGCATTGCCCAGTGTGTAATGAAACTTGCTCCGAGTCAACTGGATCTTTGATCAATAGTGCAGCATAAGCCTTAATCTATTCCGGTTTAATCGAAAAACCAATATGCCTGTGTACGTAGGCCTTCTATCGTGTTTTGACCTAAAAACAAATTTCCACAGCCTAAGGTCTGCAAGTCAAAGCGATGGCCAAACGTCCAAGAGGCTCTCACGCGTAGACTTACAACGGACCTGTTTATTTTAGTTGGACGATGCTGGGCCCATAAAGTGATGCTTTATTGCTCGTGAAGAATTCTGTCAGCATTACAGGTGCCGACGCGGCACGCGGTTTTACCGTCACAGACCCATCAACGGCGTTGGCTCCGATATAACATCGTCAGTCGCGCCGCGATCCTACGTATCACGTACAATAGAATCACACTCTTTTTCGCGGTTAAGGAGTCCACGTACTCCTTCTGCAGTGTTTTAGTCTTCCTCCAAGAACCCAAACAAGCGCGGCAAAACTGGCCCATTGGACGACTTGGGCCATTAAAAAATGTCTGATTCATCGCGTGGTTGACATCACGTGATGACATCACGTGATGACGTCATGATGTCATTGCACGGTGCAATTGCGTGATGCCGTCAACAATAATAAGAATGGTAGTAATCGTGACGATTTTCTTTTACGCCATTTCAAGTCCAGGGACAAATCTAGGGCGCTTCTAGAAATCTAGGTCACAGTTCAACGCAGATAAGACAAGTAATACGCCTTACGAAATAGTTAATTCCCTATAAATTGTGGCCTAAAGCAGCATACATGAGCGATACGACTGTGAAAACAGTGCAGTTTTAGTTTAGTTTTGAAGACTTCCAGTCTAGGCCCTAGTCGCGTTTCCAGTGCCAAGTGGTGCCGTCGCGTGGTGCTAGTTATCACGCTAGCGAGTCATCTCGTCACTAGATGTCCTTCATGCACTCATAAACCTCTCTCATAACTCGCCCATTTGTTTGCGTTTCCCGGTATTTTTATCCCACGAGGCGTGAACATGGGCATAAAGTTAACACGTTCCATAATTTGCAGATGCTGTCCGAGAAACACTGTCATCAAACACTGCGTGTTATCGCAAGCAGCCCCCGCACCAGACACCCGAACGCAATTTGTCGCGAATTAGTCTGCGGCAATTTGTATTTGAAATTGAATCATTATATACACGCGGCGTAAACATATGCGCTTTGAATGTCTCCGATTCTTAGTTTTCTCCCCTCGAGTTCAGTCATGCACGCTTGTAAATTTTCAATTCAGTGGGTTAATTAACGTAGTTTATACTGGTTAGTTTGTGGTAAATTAATTACATTATAAGCGGAGTTATTCAGACTAATATTGGTATTCACCATTGTTGCGAGTTAACCTCGATTTGGCTCAATCGGCGGATTGAGTGACGTCACGCTAGGCGTAGGAGATTGACAACGGTCGCTCTCAACTCGCGGATTGACCAACTCGAGGTTAACTCGCAATGGTGGGTACGGATATAAGGGTGGATTCTACAGACGCACCTTTACGCCCGGCTAAGCAAGGTTCTCGCTAAGGAACGGAATTTAACGGCAACCCTTCACTGCCATTCGAAAAAACGCGCAATATATTCATAACTTTTTAAAACGAAAAAATTATCTCCACAAGATATAACGCTAATTTGAATGCAGCGACAACATAAATTATTTTGCTTAAAATCTATGACGTCACAATACTTTAATGACGTCATATATTATTTTAAATGGACAAGCAGCTACTTTGAATGGCGGTTATGGGCTGCTGTTAAATAGTCTCCTGAGCTAAGGTAAAGGTAAAGGTAGGAACAAAGGAACGACTATAGAATCCACTCTTAGTCATTTCTGCTATTATAGCCCCCAATGCAGATAATTATACCACATCTGCTTACACAATTCCTAATATTAAGGTCTAGGTAATAATAAAAAAAGAGAGTAGCCTAACTTAATTACAGGCCTAGTCGTCTGCATTTCTTCAAATGTATGTTGCAATGTTGATCCCGCAGCGTTATTAAATTAGTAAGGGCGTAATTATTGTATTAACATGTAGACTTTGAAATAGATATTCAATGCAATTAAATTCGATGTAATAGCCTACCTCAGCCACAATTTGCAATCAAACATAGAGTATCATACTGGCATACTCATACTTGTATTTAAATTCAATTGTTGCATTGTAAACGCAAACGAACAAATTATAAAACAGCATGGATACACTAGCATAGCATTTGAACATTACATAGCAAGTAGGCCTAGGGCCTAATAGTCATTTATCTATTTTAAATATGCAGGCAAATACTGAACTATATACATGTAGGTCATTACTATAAGATACAATTAGAAACGAAAATTTATGTACATGTAGGCACCGAGTGTCGGAGTGCGTGACATTGTATTCACGGAGTGCGTGACATAGTGCGTGACTTTGTAATGTCGTAAATCTCTCTGACGTCACCGTCTCACAAGTTCAATTCCTCCCTGCTGGCACACAGGTATGACGTCACTGGTCACGGCGGATCATTGAACGGTCTTGTCTGGTCGGAAATCATGACAGATAAACGCAACAATCGTCGTTCCACAGAGTCCTGTTCATCCTTGGAGCTGTTCTTGGTTGTATATCACTGTCTTTTACACTCTTATTTCCTTTATCACCGCCGCTTAGACAAGACCGGCGTCCGTCATGCAGTGGTGCCAATCTCCAAGTGACTATCTGACTGATGACCTTTCAACTTTGCTTAGGCTACATGTACTTTCAAATGGTCTCATGATCTCATCTCTTAATTTGTGATGTTTGTATCTTGACGCAACTATTCAGCCGAAGTATATGCGCACAGTCCCCATAATCTCCGTGTTGCACTTCGCGCAACACCTCATGGCGTCCCCGCACCGCTCGCACGTGATCAAATGCCGACAGGGCAGAAATAATGTTTGAATTTTTGCGTGTTTACACTGCTGACAAAGCCCTGAAGCTTTTAAACGTTCGTTCTCTCGCCTCAGAGCGTCCCTATTATCTGCGACACAAACGAGACCAGAGAAGAATTAATTTCGAATGTATGCTGACAGTGAAGCGAGTGAACAGTGAAAATATTCGAGCAACGCATTTTAGATTTAGCTAAATATATACATAGGCCTAACCAGGTTGGCCTACTAATCATGATTGTCTATAAAGATAACACGCGTGTTCGACAAATATATTGTAAAATATGATAACTGAAGAAGTTATTGCGGCACCTTGCGTTTCACAAGAGATAAGCTTACGCTGCCAGTTCTGTTGTTCCTAATGCAGTATGACAATCTATTGTGGGGGGTTTGTGGCCGACTATAATTAAGATGACGCGCAACATCTAGCTGTATATAGATAGGCCCATGGAACTACATGTAGTGGCCTGAAACATTCTATATCTAACTTCAAAGTTAAATATCAAAGTTATAATGCAAAATAAAAACGAGCCGCATCGTTTCATCAATACATACCGATGGACTCAATACGCCGTGGTGGCTGCTCCGCAACTCGTTCATCTATAACCAACCCAATGGCATCTTGCTCAAGTGGCGGCGTACTACTCTCCGCCGACCTAGACGCCCTACTGTTCGCACTTGTGACGTCACGCCGTGTGACGTGACCATTCGCGTCATCACGACGCCCGTGACTAGGATCTGATGCTCTAATTCCCGGCCCGCCGAAGAGAACACAGTTCGGATTGCGCTGTTGGTGGACCTTCCGCGGGACATCCTTATTCTTCCAGTCGGCCACTTCGATTCCACACTTGACGCAGCGCACGAGTTTAGCGCGACCCGTGTAATAGAAGAATGTCTCGATAAGGTCCATGGGGTTAATGTTGCACGAGGCGAGGGCCGGCCAGCTGCGGAACGTCTGTTTGCGGCCCTGCTCTGTGCAGAGCACGTGGAGAGGATTTGTGCAGGAGAGGGAGCTGCATGGTTGAAAGTTATCCTGTGGGTCCGCCAGGGGACCAGCGTCAACGACATCTCCTTGCCAATGTATATTATCTTCTGGCTGCGGTGTGTTCAAATACAAATTGTCGGATTGAAGGCTTGCTGTGGTCTGCGGTAGGTCGATGGGTCTTCTTTCACTGGTCATTGGTCAGGTAAGTTTACCGGTCTTCCTTGCACGGTTAGCATCAATTATCTTTAAGAGGTAACGTGATACTATACTTAAACTGATTGATTTGATTTGATAATACATGCAGCCTATAACGCCCGCACAGTTTGTCACTGTTTTATTCACTCGGATGACAAACGACTAAAAATTCACGTAGGCATAACACTTGCAATTCACGCATAGAAATAATAGCGATAATATAACACAAACGCTCGTCTACATAAGTTCTAGTAGTAACCTAACTACACTGCATGTAATAAGCTGGCTGTACCATAATTAGGCGTTGTGTCCGAAAGTCGGTTTTATATATAAAGAACTCGTGGTTATATATATAAAGAACTCATGGTTCTGTCGCTTGTCAAAATTCTAACAAAATTCTAACAAAATTCTAACAGTCAATACGCAGAAAGTACTAGTAGAATTTCCAGGTGTTTCGACTGGGCAATGGTAAAACCAATAACGGTTAAATCCCGGGCAGATAATACTATACGTACATGTACAAGTAAAATTGGCACTCCTCAAAGACGCTAAAATTAAGTGCAGCTAAATTTCTAAAAGGCAAAAACCTCTCAAATAGAATGCAGCATGTTTGAAAATAGGCCTAATATAAAAACTTTAAAACTACACGTAAGGCCTAGGCCTGTAGTTCGAACATGACGCCATTACGTTCGGCCATTACGCTTGGATCTTGTTATATTTCTATGATAAAAACCCGCGGTAAAACCCACGCTTATCGCGGCCACTGCTTGCTTGATCATACAATAAAGTCGCTTGCCAATCTTCCACAGCCAGTTGCCTCTGCAGGCCGGAGAACAAAGAATTGGCCTCCTGCAGCTCGGAGCTCCCCGGCTTGTCGTAAAAGGCGACTACAGAAAAGGGAGAGCGGTTCTGTGCCGGCTCTCTTGCACAGAACCGGACTGTATATGATAGCCCTTGTGTACACACAAGGGCTATATTCGGCCAAACAACAAGAAACAAAACAAAACGTCTACAGCCTGTAGACATCCACGACAATATTGTGTGCATACAAAATAGTCGGCCCGCCTCTCAACAATATCCGGCAGAGCAGTTTGTTGTTAGGAACAGTTATATGTAGGCCTATTACAATAGGCTGTGATCGCATGCACTTATGATTTTTCAGGGTATATTTGAGCATATTTAGATGGAACATTGTAGGCTACTTAAATTAACACGCGACCAAATAATTGCTTTTTTATTAAAACGTAGCTAATACATTCCTCAGCAAATTAAAAAATGACAAATAGTCTCAGTAAAGAGATATACAAACGCCGATGTTTGCTGCTGATAAAATTTTAATACAACAATAATTTGGAAGTCAGAAATAAGACATTTGGGGCTTATGATTGTATCAGGAAAAGCGTTCAAATGTAGCCTACAATTTCCAACGCAAAAAAAATTCAAGCCGCAAATGCAATACTTTGCTAAATTGGCGTTTCCCAGCACAATCTCATGCTGTCTCTTGTGGATGTATTCTGCATGCCAGTAATGTTGTATGGTCTTGAATCACAAAAGTTATCAAAGCGTGAAACAGGCACTATCGACTTTGTGTACTCTACAATTTTCTCAAAATTTTTAACGATAAGAAAACCAAAACCATAAAACAGTGTCAACTTTATTCCGGCTATTTGCCAACTAGTCAGACTGGATTTGAGGACGTTGAATTTTTTGAATAAAATAGACTCTCAAAAAAATTCTGTACAGTGGCATCTCTATAATTGGTTTGGAAAGGAAGATATGCTCGGAATAACTGTGCCGATTTCTATGACGTTGATTTCCTTGTAGGTGCCATATATAGTGTCCCTTATGGACCTGTGGTTTTAGCCTTTTTTGTATCTGGCGTGATTTGTACTTTTTACACCCTGTCTGTGTTTTGATGCAAAATAAAATCAACTATCTATCTATCTAACTTGTAAATACTCGATAGTACAAAAGGACAATTTTGGGAAATTAAACGCAAAATGTTCCAGTATTTAGAAAATGAAATTATGGCGATGACTTGAATGTAAATTGTTGTTTAACGATTTTTTCTTAAATTTATTAAATTTATTTTCTATATATATTCTTTTTCTCTTGTTTGTCCATATTTCGCTGTGAATTATGCTTGCGTATCTATCTATCATTTATTTGATGAATTAAACACTTGAAAATAATTAATTTATTCATTACGTAATGAAATTAACTTTTGAGCCACCTTGCAACACAATATCATAGCCTGTAATCCTATAATCCATAACAAGATTAAACTAGTCAGTTGTAAAGAATCGTCTCAGATCCACGTACAGCACAACTATTGACCATAAACGTTAAAATTAAACGAAATGCTGACTGACACGCTATCAAGCCCGAGTGACATTGGATCTTCAGGCTGTCTTCCCAGATGAGTTCTTATTGCAAGACGGCTGGAATCCAGTTGGAATAACCAGTATATCGTTTTGTACCTTCGACAACACCATCGTCCTGGAAGACGCGTCTTCACAGCCGCCTTTCCGTGAAGACCATTCTTTCCGGAAAAAAGCCTGACGACATGATGTAATTGAAGCCTTACTGACAAATCACGAGAAATGCAAATGATTAATACTGACACCTTCAAACAAGTCTGAATGAGTTCTGTGAACAAGATGACACACGGGACGGTGACTGCATAGTTTGCAAATGAAAGGCTAAAGATGCGAAGGCTCAGTGTTAAGAGATATCACAGAAATCAGCGAGGTTTATCTATAAAATCGTTCTACAACGCACGAGTGTTGAGCAGCGTTGTGCGGAGTTCAGACCGTAATCCAAGCGTGCCATTACAGGTTTATTACACTAACATGTGCCTTTACAAAGTCCATTCAATTGTGTGCAGTCATGGGCCTAAATATGAATAAGACATTACAAGTAAACAAAAAGTGAAGTGAAACATGCCCAAAACGTATTTCCTGACAAAAAAAAGTATAATAATTGTTGGCTAAATTTAAAAGTTGATAAAAATATCCATCTACAAAACATCTCAATTACACAAAGGACTTATTGCTGGCGTCCAAACGCCAAGGCCCTTATACCTTACAGTTGGAGTATTTGGAAGATTTGAAGGCTATTCTCCGATGTAGGCTATTGTACAATGACAGAAGGGTGTTGTAGCATGCAGGGAAGGTTCTAGCAGACGTCGTAGAAGTCGGCGATGCGCCTGCAGAGCAGCGTGCAGCGCATGGGTGCGGCCGAGAGGTGTCGATGCAGCAGCCGCACGGAGGCTTTAGGACACAGCTTGAGCCACTCCATCAGCACCAGGCCCGCCGGACTGCACGGCACCCCGTTTGCGCAGCAGCAGGGGGCGCCCTCGGGAGGGCAGCAGGGGCGCAGCACGCCCCCCGAGGCCCCCCACTCGTCGAGCATGCTCTGGTGCAGGCCGAGGCGTTGGCCTAGCGTCCGCCAGTCCGCGCCTGAATACAACAATAATTATGTAATAGAACGCAAGGGAAAGTCGCTCAGTGTCAGAGATACCACAGAAATCATCTGTAATCAGTGAGGCTTATCTATAGAATCATTCTACAAGACACGAGTGTTGAGCAACGTTGTGCAGAGTTCACGCCGTAATCCAAGTGTTGCATTACACTTGATTACAGCGATTACACTAAACATATAGTGCATAATACAACAAATAATAACGAAACAAATAATGCATATAATAAAATAAATATACAAATTGTATATTCATATTATTCATTTGTTGAGCCTCGGCGCTGTGTTATTAAGAGATTATAACAATTTGTATTCGTAAGCATTTTGCACTGGAACACCGAGTAAGCCAGGATTTAAATATCGCATTACATTGAAGGCCTTACTATATTGCAATCAATGATTGTAGTAATGCGTGATATTCTTTCATGAAATCCAAGGGAAATAAATCCCTCTAGTCCACTGACCGGAGGCCTTTTCGACGCTGAGTTCTTTGATGATGTAGAGAAGGAGGTTGGGCGCCATCTTGAGCAGGGGAGTCTCACCAGGACCGCGATAGCATGGCTGGAAGTACATGACATAATAGTGTCACAGGCCCTGCATGTCAACAAGCCTAGCTTCTCGCATAAATCCTCTCCATGTGTGTAATCTTACACTAATTGCAGTAACAAGTAAGTTCTTTTTCTGTCTCACTGTTACGCCGACATCAAAAATTGATAAAAAAACTCAATAAACGATCAATAAACTAGGTTGTCCGCATGAAATTATTTTCATCACAGGCCTGTGATGAAACTATGTTTACTTGGCCCGCTTTTATCGCCTAGAAATGCGGTATCGGGTCTGGAAAATAAAATAAAATAAATAAAGAAAATAAACCTATACATACAATAAAAAACTTTAATCACAGAATCAAAAAAATCTATTTGACATTGATAAGAAATAATAAAATGAACAAGGAGCAATTATAGTAGTAGAAAGTTGGAGATAGACTGACCGGGCGGAGGTCGAGCGCGTTAGCGTCGGCGAGCACGCGTCTGGCGTCCTGCCCCCCACGGTCAGTCACCCCGCACACCTTGAACATCTCGGCGGGGTCGCACGTCGGGTCGTTAGCCTCACAGCCGTGGTACGCTTCTCCTGGATACGCACAGACAGGCAGATACGTGACAGGGTCTGAGGCATGCTGACAATTACACCTAGTCCTGTAGAGATATAGATACAACCGGCAGTGGGGCTATCACACCTACCCTCCCTACCTCTCCTCTTGATTAGCGCGTTTTGTGGCCATATTCCCCGCTTACGCAGGGGTAGACCATTTGCAGCCATAAGGACACCCGTCCTCCACTCCATTCTATCCGTTGCATCCTCACCTCTCCTCTCAATGGCTGAGGAGTATTTTATTCGAAGCGTGATCGTGCGTGCTTCATGTACACAGAATGATGGCTATGCTTGAGACAAATTACTTTTCTCCTGGGTTGCGGCAAAATTTAGATTCTACCTTCGCTTTCCTGGCTAGACAAACAATCAATACGTGCCTTGATGCCCCGACCTACCGGCGATAACCTTGAGGGCAATGACCTTGACCTACCAGCGATGACCTTGAGGGTGTGGACCTTGCCACGGATGTGGTCGAGATCGCAGCAGGTGAGCAGGTGGTCGAGGCCCTGCTCGTATGCGTGGCACTTCTGCGTGACGCGCGCGAACTCCACACTCAGCTCCGTCACCCTCAGCTCCAGCTGCTCCACCATGCGCTCCACCGACACCTGCCAGCCGCGGGGATAATGTCGGCACAGTTAGGGGCAGTGGGAGCATAGTCTGGTGTCATCACTAGCACAGACGCATCACTTGCACACTCTGGGCTAGAATCAAGTCGTGTGCAGAAAATTGATTAATACTATGAAGACTGGAGGGGGGGGTACAAATATATTTCAAATGTTTGCATTTTCACATAAAATGACACGAAATACCCTACTAACCATCAAATCTGAACGTAAACAGATTCAATCCCTGTCCAACTGACCCCCCCCCCCCATCCTCGAGCAAATCAGACCCTTAAATAATTAATATCTGCCAAATAAAGGAGCAGCGAGAGAGTAAACCTCGTGGATGCGTCGTTTGACGACGATCTCCCCCACGACCTCCTTCCAAGCCTCCTCCGTCAGCGTGGCCGGGTCATCCCCCACTTTATGCTCCGCCTTCCACTTCTCGTCCAGGCTCCCGAGCAGCTCATTCCCCACCGCCTGCCACTTGAGGTTCGTCGCTGCCACCTCGGCGCGTGCAGTCTCCAGCTCGGAGCTCATGCGGGCGTTTGCGTCAGCGAGACCGCCGGGGGTCTGTTTGGGGGATTTAGGCCCCTTGGCTCCCTTGGCTCCCGCACCCTTCTCTTTCTTTGGCGGCATAGTGCGTCAGCGGGATCGATTGAGACCCTTTAATTAATGCTTGGCAGGTTTGAACAAGGCTTAATAGTTTGATTGCGAAATCGGTTCACCTCCGGCAGCCTCACCAATGATAACTTCCCTATCTCTGACAACAGGCGTGTTCGAGATAGGACTTTTACCATTACGAACGTTGAAAATCGACAGAACTCATCTAGAGATGCGTGAGACCTTAAATTTAACTCCTTGACGCACGCAACTGCAAGCGAACACAAGTAGCTAGCTACCTGTTGTCAGAAAGAGGGAAGCTCATATCAAGAGAAAGTTGACAACATGCGGCACAAGTAAGTTGCTAAGTAACAGCGTCCATGGTGGTCAATGTCGAAACTTACTTCAATTAATCGTGCGCTGATCACGACTAATAGGCCTAAAAAATGCTAATTTACCGAACTCTACCTTACCAAGGGCTCGTGGTCCGTTGACAAAAAAAATTAAACTCTTTTGAATACCATTATCACCATTATGATAAGAATCACCCCTTGTTGATCCATTACAAAGTTATTAATTGTAATTCAATTTCATAAGCCTCTATTTATTCTCTGAAGACAAAAATCAGTTGCCAATTAGATTGGGCGCATTTCAAGATTATAATAATTATAAGCCACCCTTTCCAATTTTATAGTAATCTATAAATCCAAAACTGAACCAATATTAACTTTTCATATCTTAGTTCCCAAAAACAATTAAATGTCGTAACCTTGTTCCAGCTAATCAATAAGAATTATAAGCATCACACAAAATGGTTACATTGTCACGTATACATCGACAAAATCTCTTCAATACAATGATAATGTCCGAATACACTTCTTCTGAAGCCATCAATATTCACAGTCTATTCACTGTCTAACGTCATCTAAAATCAGTTTCGCATCAATTTTGGTTTCTTCTCGAGCGGTGGCTTGCTGCCGCCCTGATTCCGAGACTCGCTATTGGTTGACCTCTCGGTGACCCCTTTCTCAGTCTTCACCTCAACTTTGATCTCCGATTTGATCGGCTCCTCTGAAACGCATAATCAAAATTTTTATCCAATACGTAACTAAAATGATAGTTCAACAATCAAAAGTTCGTAACAAATCCGCACAATTTAACAGATTCAACAGCACAAATTAGTTTCCTCGTTCAGCAAAATAGGATTATGTTTCAAAAGATAGAACAAATATCATAGTCGCATAGGCATCAAACCTTACACACACTGCTTGCTTGTCAAAATACAAATTTACTCTCTAAATAATAATAATATATGAACAATATATGATCATAACGAACGCAACAATAATAATAATATACGCTCCAACGCTTAACAATTAAATTGAAACTACGAGAAAAAGATCATCACTAAAACCTTTTTTCTCAACGACGGGAGGTGGCAAAACTTTCGGAGGAAATCTCTGAGCAAGGTCAGCTAGCAGCAGATCTACTCTCTGCCTCTGGAACAGTGAACTCGGCTCTTCTTTCTTCTTCTTTTTCTCCTTATTCAGTAGCTTTTCTACAAACACCAACATTTGCTTCTTCTATAACATTCAGACACATTGAAATTAAGAGTGGTCAGCAAACTATTTACTTAAATTTGAACGCATTGATCTAGTATAAAAAACAAAAAAAAATCTACAGCAGTTCGCTGCTTCAACAAATTATTCTTTACAGCAAAATGCAGACAATATCATAAGACATAAAACGCAAAAAATTCTGAAATGATATAACTTGTAAAACAGCAAGGTTGCAAGGAATGACATGTGCATTAGGGTTAGCTGGGAGTTCAGGTTAGTTAGGAGTTCACCTGTTTGTGATTGGTCCTTGAATTCCCACCAGTATCCCTTTGACGGGTGATAACGAGAGAATGAGTGCGCTGCAGACAAGTGAACGACAACTTCAAGTACGCACATTTTATCATACATGTATAAAGCATGCAAAGCTAGATTTGGTAGATTCAACATCTGACATGTTACATCCACTGCACATCATGTGCTCAAGAAGCCAGCTAGCACAAAATAACTATAAATTTAAATATTTGATGCATGAATGGTTCATCGATTAAAAGTCAATTCTGTCATACGCTTAGCAATCTATAATTTTAAATTTAATCTCATTATAAAGCCGATACTGCTCAACCGGTAATAAATACTAGCATAAATCTTAACTGGTCACCAACCAAAATAGAAACAGTTCTGTTACATCTGTTACACAACTAACAAAACACAGGCTTTTTAAACCGCATAGATCATAAAATGCACCAAATCAGCCAAGAACTAAAAAATTAAAAAGTCAAAATCACCTTCTTCAAAAGCGGACTCCAAATTGTGAACAGAGTTGAGCTGCAACACAGCAACACTTAGGTTGTATGCCCTATCAGAGCAACACTTAGGGCTGTATGCACCAACAGAGACTGAGATTGCAGACAACAAAGGCTGCACTGAATACCCTGACAGACAACTTAGAATATTCATAGAGATTGCTTATTTCATCTATGTAAAAAGTCTAACACAGGTAAATACTACAGTAGAACCAGCAATATGGGAAAATGCTACCTCCCAGCATTAACAGTCACCAACCACAAAACTTATTGATCACCAGGAACTAAATTAACAAGAAGTAAAGTACAGTATGACTGAAATACACATGTGAGCCAGAGCACCACAGACCATGCGGGAGTTGACGACTGCGCTGAGGTCAGGGGCCTGATATATGACACCTGCCACTATGTAGTAGTCCGCCAGGGCCGTCACTGACACACACAGGGATACACACACATACACACTCAGAGATACGACAGGAGAAACACACACACTCAGAGATATGACAGGAGAAATACACAAAAACATCCACGGCTACAATTACTCATACACTCTGCGACCCTGTCCAGTTGAAAAAACTACTAAAAGTTGTAAAAGCTGACGACATGAAGGTTATCTATTTTAATCACATCATATTTATCCATCTATGCCACTGCTAGACTCTTTCATCCATGTCATCCATCTCTCAACTCAACATACAGCTTCTGTGAGCTCATAAATAGTGCTGTAGTTCTGCCATAAATGTCTTTCAAATATTGACAAGTACTATGATACTCGAGTACATAAAGCAAGTAGAGGCGATATAATGCAAGCACAAGAGCTTAATGGCATATATAGATTACCACGCATGGCGTAAGAGAAATATAATGAGTAGAAAGATATATAAAGAGAACACTGATGTACAATTAATGCATACAGTATACAAAATATATATATTTTTAGTGTACATAAAGCAGAGAGAATGTAGCAAGTGTATAGGATGTAGCGAGGGAGGGAAGGGCGCAGGGATAAACCGATGTTGTTGGGGTGGCGCATCTGCATGCGTATGATGTAGAGGATGGGCTCCTGAGCATGTAGCAGCACGTACTCCAACCCCGTCATTGTCCTGCAACCAATCACAGCAACCTTCAGTCTGCTAGAGGTGACTAACTTCTGTGTATCACTAGACATCTCATTGAAGCAGTGCCGCCTGTAAGTGACTTAGTCCACACTGGAGCAACATCCAGGCAAATAGACAAAATATTGATTTAAAAGTTTATATCCAGAGAAAACAACGAATTCAATGATGTTGAAATCACACAAACATTTGCTACATATTCTTTATTTTAGTTCATATATTACATACTAAATTGATTATACTTTACAGAATAATCATCAATAGCGATATGAAAAAAGAACATAGAATGCATATTTTACAACCATTTTTTCACAACTGATATCAGGATCTTTACGGTATCACACACACCCTAAAATATCACCCTTGGCTTGCCGCTTGTAGGCCCTTAGAAATTAAACTCATGCCACCAAACCATTTTTTCGACTCAGGCTTACAACCATCCGACAAGGCAAGGCTCCGAAAGTCCCGCGTCCCCGACTCACGGCAGTTGCTCCATGCTGAGGCGCTGCATCTTGATAACCTCGTTATTGCACTGGCGGTTGTAGAAGGGGTTCGAGCGCTCTGAGAAGTAGTCCATCACGTTGGCCGGGCTGAGGATGGGGATCCATGCACTGTCGTGCCACGACTGGTGCAGGCTGCTCTCAACGCCAGGGTCTAAACCACACGCAAACGCGCTGCAGTGCTTAAGATCGATTGAACGCCGTCGTCTAGAATTTTTTAGATTTATATGCATGGTCATCCTATACACAACGCACTGTGAATAGTTTTCGCGTGCCGTTTCCCGAATCGAGGAGTCACTGGTAATATAAGGCTTCACGCATCTCTAGTGCGTCATGTTGACCAGAACCAACATCCACTAGCAAATTCAATGAAAAGACATTGAGCTAATCATATCACATTGATGGGACTGCATAAACAGCGGTAGTAACAGCTGCGGTAGTAACAGCTAAATATAAGTCACGAACAAAATTATCGCTATTGCCTTGTCTATTATGTCTGTCGACTCACTCATGCTCATGCTGTGTGCGGAGGCGGAGTGCAGAGAGGAGCCTTGAGCAGATATCAGAGATTAAAGTCGATATCACTTGCGCGATGGGACTGCGCCCTTGAAGCAAATGAGCGCTTAAAACTTAACTTAGGGTCATTCATCTAATACCATACACGGCGTACTATTCATAGACAAAATCTAGGATTTATACAAGCCGACAACAAGCCGAGGATATCCAAGCAACAATCGTTGTTCATTTTGTTTGGGACGCTGATGATAAAGAAATTTGGGAAAGTATTAGAGGATAAAACCATCTTTCTTTATAATATGGGCGATATAACGCATAATATCGCTCATTTGTCTTTGTTATGTTTTATCATCGATGCGAAATCAAACTGTAGTTCGGCTTGTATTTTCTTCTTCTTTTTCGCCGCTATTCTTTACAGTTCATGTATACGTTTTAAATAGAACTATGACCACAGTGGCATAAGGCTTCGAAAATAGTTTTTATACAATGTTTGGGTCTATGCTAAATAAAATAATGTTATATAAATTGTAATTTCAGATTTTTTTATTTTCTCGTTCAAGGATAGGCTTAACCCCTTAACTGACGACCCCCTCTCCCACTCCCTTTGCTCGTGAGTTCTCTAATCGTATGGAAACTAAACGCTTAGGAAATTGAGTTCATCCTATAACCCTGTCTCCGACACTTTAAAAGATATAAAATCAGGCTAATTTAATTTATAAAGTTTGATCCTACTATTATAGTGCATGTCGATGTAACTTCTCAACGCAATCAGCATTAATGATAATGAATGGATTATTCAACGTTCAACAATATTCTGAAAAACGCTGCGTAAAATATCAGAAACACACTTTGCTTAAGTCAATAAATACTAAGCCTAGCCTACTCGAAAAGTAAACAGATCACTTTCACGAGTCCAGATAAATCTTCGTATGCATTGCACTGTAGTCCTATCATAGTCTGTTAGACCGCTGTAGGTCCAAGCGTTAGGCTTCTCTCCAGTCAGCTAGACTGCCGCACGGCCCCCTGGTGTGAGGTGCCAGACGAGCCGAGACTATTTAGCAGGAATAATCTGCTTCACTCCTCGAGCTGTGTGTCATCCGCGACCATGTCGTCGAGCTCGTTGTCGAGGTAGCCGGCCATGATGCGCTTGAGTGCGCTGATCTTGCTGCGCGCACGACACGGCTTCCCGTCACTCGGCTCTGCGCACACCGCGCATCGCGCACGAACGCTTTACGTATCTTTATGCAGTCGCTGCGCAATATTATGCAGCCGCTGCGCAATGCGATACAATCAAGATGCCTTGATATACTGTATTGTAATAAAATATAGGCTAAGAATTTAGCTTATTGTTAATTTGAGCTATTAGACATGCATTTTGTTTGCCAAAAGTCTGATACAACAAGCAGTTACACAAATGAACAAGCATGAGACCGCAAAGTATTCTACATTAATAAACATATATATCCTTCTAAATTAATTTCTATAGGCCTATGAATCAACATTAGACAGCAAACTCAAACTTATGCTTACTCCGCATCTACTTGTGCGCAACATGGGTCGTGCACAAAATTATAGACCTAAATTTGTAACGAAAAAATGCGGAGTTAAATTTCGTCACGCTCAAAATTTTTCTACCAATATTAACGTTTTCAAGCATTACTATTTGAGAAGTCAGCAACAACTGACCCATCATCTTTTAAAATTATTTAAAACATTATTTAACAATTTCTCATTGTTTAACATAATCCCACAAATTTCCAGCAATTTAGCATTGAATCAAATAAGCTAAATGTATGTCGGTGTGTGAGTGTGCAGTGAAGGCTGCAGCCACGTACTGCAGGTGCGGCACATCTTTGGACACTTATCCTTCACAAATCCCCAGTCCTTGTTCGAGCACAGGAAGTCCGGCCAGCCGGGGTTAGCGCCGCACTTTGAGTCCATGTCCGCACATGGCGCTGAAACACACACATACCTCCGTGCAATGATCTCCACTCTCAACTGACTTGTAAACATAACAGAAATAATTGCGTGGCTAGCAGCGAGTATATATCCGAAAATTAACCAGCAACAATAAAACAATGTCTTATTCCAATGCTCAGAATGTTACATTAGATTGTGAAACATCTTATCTATCAAAATTTCTGACTCACACAGTAAAACATCGATTTGATCGCGTAAAAGTGTGCTACATACCCGAGCAGTCAGGACCAGTGCTACCAGCTCCACATTCACATTTACAGTCTTTCGTCTTCTTGGAGCATCCTTTACAAGCAGCCTTGCATTCTGCGCAAAGAATGAAGTGCAGCAACACTGCACCTTGCACTCTGCACAAAGAATTAAGTGCAGTAACACTGCACCTGGCATTCTGCACAAAGAATGAAGTGCAGTAACGCTGCACTTTGCATTCTGCACAAAGAATGAAGTGCAGCAACATTGCACTTTACATTCTGCACAAAGAATTAAGTGCAGTAACACTGTGCAATTCACTCTGCACAGGAAAGTATGGCGTCTGAAAACGATGATTTGCAACGCAATGAAACGCCAGCATCATGACACTGGGACTGAACTTTTAAAATTAGCGGCAGAAAATCTGTTGGCATGTCTAGTTTTTGAACACATCATCATTGCTCCATCACATCTAATGGACTGGAAGCTGTTTACGTTTATTTGACCGTAGGACTGTTGTTCGATGTTTATTGATGTTCTTGCCAACAAAACATCCGCACCGAAGAAAATATGATAAAAACTATAGGCATGACTGCAGAATATTTCCCGATGGCAAAATACTGAGCATATTATCATGCGAGTAAATCATATGAGCAATGTACTGCATGCAGGTAACAGCGAGACTCACTGCAGTTGGGTCCTTCTGAATGACAGGTTTCTGAAACAAACGATGAGCGTGTAATAACGCAGACCAATCAAATACCCAGGGATAAGTTTAGCGGGAGTAGTACTCCAAAACTATGTTTTTTGTAACTCTACTCAGATTTTGAAATGGATAAGTGTAGCATTACTCATAAAAATGGACGATGGTGCAGTAGGCCTTTTTGAAAGGCATAAAGGTGCACTACTCCTGTTTTATAAGCAACAGGCGTAACGTTACTCCTATTTTGTAAGAGCTAAACTGAACTCTGGAAATATCTGCTTATATTTGACTAAAGGATCACTAATGAATATTTAGCAACATTAAATCCTAAATAATTAATTTCATAACAAAAAAAATTAGATTACGCGGGCAAATAGGCCAATTTTTATGCAATACTTGTAAGATAAAATGGTTATACCTGAAAGTTGCAATATAATAAGATTGTTTCCAAATTGCCTTCAAAGAAAGTTCATGATGCCAGTCACAGATCTAGAGATACGACCCAGAGTCTGTGTGATTTTAAGTCCACAGACCTAACGGAGCCTGTGGTCCAACAGACTCTGTGGCCCAAGTCACGCTGTTAGAGGTGTCCCTTACTGCTGTTGCAGAGCCCTTTGTCGCAGTAGAACGACCCGCTGTCACACTTGGTGCACGCGGTCCCCTTCTGGAACGGCTTCATGCCCACAAAGTTTCCCCTGCATGGCAAAACAAGTCACGCACAATAATGTATCTTCAGATAAAAGAGATATTGAACAGATAGTTCAGGTATTGATTGAGTTTTTGTATTATTACCAAAATAGTTAGAATGACATAATTTTGATCTAGTCACGCTGATGCGTAGTTGCAGACGATAAAGCGCATCTTTTTGACTATATTCATTGACCTAGTTATTTAATTCTCGACCAATAGCGTGTGACAGCTCACGCTGGCGCGTAGTTGCAGACGATGAAGTGCGCCTTGGTCAGGCCGCTGATGGAGGGGCAGAAGGTCATACCGCACCCGACCTCTGTCGTGAGCGCCCACGTCACCTGAGCCCCACAAATATAATTGATGCGGGCTCATCGACATCGTCGTTGTCGCAGAAGTATTACCACTCATAGGCAACAAGCTCCCTACATAGGCCTACAAAAATTCAATCTATAAAATAGCGGGAGGCCCGCTGTAGGTCTTAAACGTTTCACTTAAATCTTACAAGCAAAATTGCAAATTGTGACATTTAATAAAAAATGATAAAGTTTGAAGGTCACGGTCTCAATGTTCAACTGATACAGTATCAATGGTTTATTGCATACACCCGATCGCTAGGCATTGCGTTGGAACATAAGCCTCTTCATATCCATACTCATCTATGTCTCTCTGTCTAATTTTTTTCCTAAAAATGCTAAGAATTTATTTATCTAGCGTCTTTTTCGCTTCAAACATCTAAGGCCCACGACCTTCATTGTAGTCCCATGCGTCCAATTCCCAATCAACCTCGCCGCGTCACTCACGGCGGTGTAGTGTCCGCAGACTTTGCCCGGGGTGCAGCTGCCGCCGTCGAAGTGGTAGTCCTTCTTCTCGTCGTACCACGCCTGTATGGCCATCTCCACGTCAAACTTAGGGTCTGTGTGCGCGAAGATGTTCTGGCCAAGGTGTTGGTAGCCGAGGGTCGCCTGGCTGAAGGGAGGCTGACCGTGCTCAAATACACAGCGCTGGGACCAGGTCTGGCCCAGGGCCGCCAGCTTGGGGTTGTAGTGCTAGAGAGGGGGGCAAACACACACGCACACATTCTCACACGCAGCCATTCACACAGACATAGAGCGATGGGGGTCATAAGACTAGGTCTGGACTAGGGCCGACAGCTGATCGTTGTAGCGCTGTATGAGGATACACGTGTACATACATACATGTACATGAAGATAGAACACGCAATGCTAATGCAATCTAACGTACATGTAGGCATGCAAGCAAGGTAAGGCAAGGTAATGCGTGCTGACCATGATCTTACGGCTGGTTGCAAGACCTCGATTTTAGTGCGATTTTTGTGCGATTTAGTGACGTAGTCCGATTTAACGAAATTGTGAATTAATTTCTGCAATCTGCGAATTAATTTTTAAAACCGCACATTTCTGGGATCTGAAGCGCAATTTAACGGCCAAAACATCGGAATGTCAGTTACGTTTCAGGATTCAAATTTACACGATATTATTGAACATTCACCAATATTGACACATATTGACACGATTAGGGCCTTCCGAAACGCTGATAAAGACTAGGGTTCAATTATATTTGTGTATATTTGCTAAATCGTACTCAAACCGAGAAAAATTGTTGAGCAACCCAAAATTTCAAACTGCTATTTAGCTTAAACTGCAGTTTGAGTAATGTGCGATTTAGTAATTTTCAAATCAAAGTCTAGCAACTAGCCGTTGATGCGTTAAAACCGGTGAACTGTTTGTTTATTTGCACACATGAATACAAAGAAGCAATCATTATTATTCTTATTGTCTTCAAAAATTGAAGCTCGTTTGATTATAGCACAGCAAACAATGCAAGCAACGCAAATTAACAGGACTATATAATCCTACCTCCGAATCCACGAAACCTCAAAATAATAAATTAATACTACCTCAAAATATGCTTCTATTTATTTAATCGACGGCCAAAAAACTCTTTCGTATCTCACCTGCATGATTTCTCAATCAAATCTCAAAAAGAAACTAAGAAGCAGAAGAATAAGACAAGAAGAAGAATCAGAGCGTCGGACCAGAGTCTCCATGTTGGCAGCGCCCTCTTGCTCCCTCAGCTTGTTGTGCATGTCTGTGATGATCTTGGCCTGGGCATCACTGACGCTGTTCATCACGCGCCCCTCTGCTGCGCCCTCTGCCGAGGCCGCGTCAGCGTATGTGTCCAACCAGCGCTTGTCCACAAACACGTCGTCCTGTCGCGCGTACTCCTACACCGTTTGACAAAATATTTAGATGACGTCACAGGCGTTGTGTTACCCACAAACACTGCTCCACATACACGATTGTCGCTATTATAGTTGCTTGTTTTAGATGCCGTTTTTGCAAGACGCTTTTTTTTGTTCCTTTTGCTCAATAACAGCACATGATGTAGTTTTAAAAATTAATCAATTTGCCCGTTATTGGTAAAGCAATAAAATGCAAAAGATCAATACATAAGCCTAGTAGGTTGTGCCACTGGTTGTAAAAGGAAGCAAGCCTCACTAAGTCGACATCCGATATGTCGTGTATTCCTGAATTTTCAGCCTTGCCATCGCATGCGGTCGATTAGATGATGTCACGACACAACCATTATCATCCTCATTCCACGGGCACAAGTTTGTGCGTGATCCTTACGCGGTCCGGGTGGTGCTCCGGGTGGTGCTGCGCTGGGGGATGCTCTCCTCCCGGGTGGTGCCCCTCCTCGCCGTGATGCCCCCCTTCGGGGTGATGTCCCCCCTCGGGGCGATGGTGGGGGTGGTGGCGCTCATCCTCAACCCCTCTCTCTTCCATTGTGCCGTCCAGGGCGCCGTCCAGGGCGCCGTCCAGGGCGTCGTCCTCCCCCGCCGCCCCGCTGTCCCGCCTAAGGGCGTCCAGGAGCTCGTCCAGCTCTGCCTCCGTGTCACGCCTGACCCTCAGCTCTGCGCCCTGGGCGGGGCGCGGGGGGGTCAGGAGGGCCGAGGCGGCGCACAGCAAGGCGACTAGCGGGAGTGAGAGCATGATCGCTGGGGCTGCAACGGAGAGTTACAGGGATCTAAGCTCTAGTTCAACGCTGCATCTTGTGCATGCAAATTGATATGCAAGCGGTTTTTAATTTAAAAAAAGACAAGCCAAGCAAAAAAAAGACGAGTTAACGTGGCAATGCAATAATCATTATACTGCACCGCTGTTCACGCGCGGAGCAGCAGTCAATGAAAATGTGACGTCTCTTCAGTCTTGAAGAGAAGCTACTAAATGTTCATGTAGGCCATGCAAATTTGTCAGCACTACAGTAACCGTGCTCACAAAAATTGAAAAATCAATTCACATTCTAACATGCAACGGTCAAGGCTACTTCTTACGTTTACCCTACTCTCTCAGGGCCAGGATTTAAAAATGCAGTTGAAACTTGTAATTCTATTGAGATTATGAACAGAGATTCACTTTCTGCGGCCCTGTCCCTGTATTACGCACGGAAGACGCAAGAACTCTGACGAGACGGAGACGCTTCAGTTAAAGCGACGCATCAACAGCAGCAGCAGCAGCGACAGTCGAAGTTTTGCTGCGATCGGTGCGCGACGCCTTTTATTTGTCGCAGCGTGACGGCTTGCAACGCAGCGGCGCTTCCCG
>JAQIWG010001918.1:0-22295 GCA_034695025.1 Chamaedrilus cognettii | reverse complement strand
TTGTAAATTATTGGCTTGACCCCCCCCCCCCCCCCCCCCCCCCGCTGCTCTTGAGTCATGGATAGAAATGGAAAAGAGTCGTTCCGGTAACATATAGACTGGCAAGGAGGCTTAGCTCTCTAAATTATTCTGTCTCGCGCCGCCCCTTTCGCATACCCGCATAAAACAACGGGCACAGTAGGCTACTAGCATATGCTTGCACCATTTGCGTGTATTTGTATGCTCATGTCGTGTCGGAATATCTCGGGGGAAATATAAGAAGCCTATAGATACCGTTCTGTCCTCTCGCCCTGCACCTCGCTACTTAAGGCGGAATTAGTCGCACCCAAGCGTCCAAAGGTCATACATTAGAGCGAGCCGCGCATGCGCACTGCACAGGCGAGCCTGCGACCTGTCTCCATTAGTGATGCTCTGAGCGGGGACCTATGGACGCCGTGGACGTTGTTATCTGACATTTACGCAATATTTTGCACCGACGGCTGCTGTGGGCTATCTCCTAGTTACTGGCATTCATTATGGGCTGTGTCCACACTGGGCGGCATCCTTATAGGCTTTTGTACTGTGCACCAGCAATCATTTCTTCCACGCGACATTGTGTGACCTTATAGCAGTAGCGCACTTGCAGTAGGAGGCAGAATTCGTGGTGTGTTATACAGTACATTATGTGAATCATGTAATAGAGCTAATTAACAAATCAGTTTTGAGAAGCCTACTGCATGGTTTTTGAGCTTGGGGGATGATGTTATGGAGTATGGACTGTGTGGTCACCACATCATTTTCTGCGGACCCCACACTTCCGCTAAACACCCTTTTCAGGACTATGGTTAAGTCCGCATGTCCTAATCTATACCATTAATGTCAATTTCGAGGTTACGGGCTCCATGCATTACTTTGTCTGCGGTGGTCTCCGCGCTTATGTAAAGAGAATAATGCCTGGCGTTGCTGCTGGTATCCACGGGCGCTCAAAGTGCACCTGCTTTCAAATCATGTGTACAGAAGTATGCCGTGGTGCAATGTCTTTATATCATACTGAAATAATTGCAAAACATTTACTCATACTCGAGACTCTTACTCCTACAGACATAACTCGTGCTCATGTCAACGCTGCAGTCTCAGTGTGCGACGATCGATCAGACGCGCTCTATGTTTAGTTAATCGCATCCCCGCCTCGCTGTACCCGACGACAGTAACTGTTACTCTCTCTCTAACCACCCGTCAGGCCGTCTCTCTTATACAGACTCGTGATTAGGCCATGCAGCGAGCGGTGAGCGTGACATCCGGCCTGTCACCTGCGACGTGTCGTCTGAGACAGAGGCGCTCTAACATGATAGGATACTCCACGGTGTCAGGCTGCAGTCCGGCATGGTGTCTCTATACTGCGCTTGACGAAAGACGCTTACATTATTTTCGGTTTGAGTTTGTGTTGTATTTGTATGCTTGCAAGTGAAGTCAATTAACTCGGTGGTAGTCGTAGTATACTTAGAGTAATTGCATAGATTAATATTCAAGTTTTCTGTTACGTTTTAAGCAGCCTGGGACGCTAGGTTGTGAGGCGCAGTGTAGAACCGGTATTGTTTTCAATAGAAGCTCAAATTTCAAAAATTGTAACCTAATCTTTCAAATGTCCTCACTTTATTGTCCAATATTTGAATTATCTAACGATTGAAGGAATCCTTCATTTCCACGTCGTCCTGTTTTCATCCAGTGAAATTACGTGTAAGGCGAACGTACCTGCACATTATAGTACTACAGGTGTGCTGCCGTTCTTCTGTGCCAACCGTAACATTTGACCGAAGTCCGTGAGCCTACGTGTAGTAGGTCTGTTATGAGCGTTGGGCTGCACGGTTCCATTATATAGTTCACAGTCCCGAGCAAATATTTCAAGCTTGTTATAATAGACCAATCTATCGGCTTGGTGCATGCGCCACTGGCTTCACCGGAAGGTCTCATTGATCTGGTCACTGAAAGCGTATAAATGGCCGCCATTTTGTTGCAGCTTTTGTTGCTTCAAAATTATGCTTAAAGCTGCTGGTTTAAATTCTTAAAAGTGTGGGTCCGTTGGTTGAAAATTGGTTGCTTGATTGGAAACTAAAAATTGTTTTAAAAGGATATTTTTAAAAAATATAGCATTAGACTGTGTACAAATTTTGTTTTGCGAGCTATATTTGCCTGAACTAAGGATAGATCCCTAGGCTTCAAACTACCAGCCTGAACGTTATTCAGCGACAATGCGACATTGCTTCTGCAGCCTACAATGTGCTTTTATAGCCTGAGCCGTGATGGAAGGAAGTCCGCGCTTTGCGTGACTGGCTCGGCTTGTAGTCAGCCCGTGACAAGTTCTGTTAAATAATTCACAGCTCGCGGCGTTCTCTGCGGTCCCGCGTTGGGTCCAGCTGCTAAGGCGCAGGCCATCATGGCCGTGCAATATGCAATATATACGCAGGCTCTGGGCTATAGCTACAGAGGTCTGAGGTGAAGGTCGTGCTCTTTATAAAAATGCACGGATACAGCCGGTGGATCTGAGATTATTCAAAAACGCGGGTCCCACTTCGCGGGTCCCACTCCGGTGGAGCCCTTACCCAATCCTTACGGGGCGTTTAGAACTCTCCTCTTTAATTCTGCGCGGAAGGATGCGAACTACATGTATGAAGCAGGACGACCGCGTTTAATAATGAATGGAAGGGGGAGGGGTGAATGGAAGGGGGGGAAGGGGGAGGGTGAAAGGGGACAAACCCCGCTATACTGAGGCCAGAGTCTTTTTTTTCATTCGTTCATCCGCAACTCACGAAGGGGGGAGGGGTCAAGAAATCATGGCCGTAAGCTAAACTTAATTTCTGGTTTGGGGGGGGGGGGGCATTTAGCGTTCGTGGGGCGATGGGTAACAGGGATTTTAGAAAAATTAGTCAAATTTTTGTTATGTCAATTAAATATTATAATACTTCCCGATAGACGTGACAGGTGAAAATAAATGTTTTTAACAATTGAATTTCGAGAGATTTCAGCTCCCTACCTCCCCCAGTCTGTGTAAGAAGTCATGAGAAGTGTCCGAATTTTCCATAGGGTACAACATTATATTGATATGAGCTACGCGGCTCAAAAACTTGAGAAGCGGATTCAAAAGTGCGGGATTCTACTCAAGTCTAGGGAGACAATTTTGCCTACCATTACGTCCCCTCTGACAAAATTCAGCGGAGTCGCGTCCGCCCCACCTCCCCCACCCCTCTCCCCGTTTCCTCTGTTCGTTGCGCATAATCCTAAAAGGCACGAATGGGCCTAGCGATAGATTATTTCCATTTGTCTCAAGTTAATCTGCAATGGGAAATTAGGATAGCCCACCGCGCTCAAGATTGCAATGCGACGAATCTGCCGTCAGTGCATATTGCGCTGAGGCTTAATGTTCACACTGTCCGTGATAGGATCTGCGCACTTCATGCTGCGCGTAGAATTTGCGTCACGGTTGTATAGTCTTGTATAGACTAATGCAGGCAATTAGGATCAGATACCAAATGAGCTTTGGCTCCGATAACGGCTCTTCATAATTATAGGCTATAGGCGGCGCTACAAGGGGGGAGAGGAGGGGAGGTGTTAAATATGGCTATGCTCTCTCATCTTTTAAAGTCAGCCCCCTCCCACTAGCCCCCCCCCCTCCCCCCACTTTTGCATTCATTTACCCTGACGCCCATCCAAGATGCAAGTATCATAACTTATATGTACATTCAAAACCTCTCACCATTTGGACTGGAGGTTTTTGGTACGGCATATGAAATAAAAGCAACCGAATTTATCGGCGATGTCATGACTGTGTCTTCGTAGAAGTTATAAACAAAATCCAGTACCAAATTTGTATTCAATATTCTTAACATTCGAAGTCAGGAGATATCGGAGCTCTTCTCTGGGCCCCACTGGGAGAACTTCTGACGCAGAATGATTTGTTCGCGCACTACGCTTGTTTGTTTTCTTGTTGTTTAACGGCACAGCGACACACGAGGGTCATTGTAGTGCCATGCCATGATGTACTTGTCGTATACTTACTACGCGCACACGATGCCTGCTTTTCGTGCACTCTACATGTCCGCCATCATGCGCTGTCATTTTTCGCGCGCTTATTCCAGGAGATGCTTCTCCGCTTTGGCAACAAAAAGTGTTGTGCCCATCATGAAACCCCGGTTTTGAGTCCGTGGAATCGTCCATGTTGGTCGTGTGAGGCAAGGATGTAATTGAATGAAGTGGCTAATGCAATTCAGCAGTGAGTGCAAATTAAGAATTGATTTCATTTGCGATTTTCAAGCTTTTCTCCTGCAAATTTCGGTCAAGGTCTTCAGTGAATCCAATAATGATTTAATAATGTCGATGAAACAATAGCGTTACGGGCCCTTCGGTTATTGGTGGCTGGAGGCTGTGCTGTCCCCAATGACGTTATTTCATTAATTTTGACCGTACTATAGAAATTGACCGAAATTTCGACTGGTCCTGTTTGCCATAATTATAGTTGAAGGACGAAACGTTATCCCGTCAGTATAAATAAATAAATGTGTAAACGATTTAGATACGAGTGTATACTTGGTAGGGCAGAGCGTTTGATTGATTGATGGACAGATTAGACACGTATTTTAGCACTAATAAGTGCCCTTAATGGACTCTTCGTTAGTTCAATTGGTATAAATTTATAAACTCCCTATAAGTTAGGCTCATCAAGTTAGTACATAGCCTACCAAATTAATAGAACCAAGTTAGTACAATTATAGTGTATTAGTATAGTTCAAATTAGCTCATAGTTTTGATTCAGATTAGGTTTCAAGGCATGTCTCTTTTGAAAAACTTGATTATTGGCTGTGACAAAAAGTTTTTGACAATCTCGTTTTTCAAACACAAGTGTTTCTAAAATCACTGCGTGAACGCACAAAAGCGAGATCTCGTCTCGCTTTTCAAAGCGAGACGAGCTGAAAATAACTGGAATCAGTTCGATATCGGTACGCCAAGAGCCTGTATATATATCGTGTTTCAAAAAGGACCGTCTGGACAACCTTGATTTTGAAATACACGTACTGTAGTTTTTGACAAGTTAAAAGCAAGTTTTTCTAAAATGTCGTCTGACCGGCGCATTACTCTCTTCCACTGTACACTATTTCCATCTTGCGAGACTTGTCTCCAACAGCACCTGCTAATCTTCTCGTCAGCAGTAGACTGCTAGACGCTTACGAGACTCGCACTGCTGCTGGGCAAACCCGCAGTGTCCCGGGAGTGCGGCCTTCCTGCCCACGCACTCTCCCCGCGCGCTAGGAAACAGCCGTTCACTCGAGATGGGTTCTCGTAATGCGGCAACATTTCTCCAGTATGCATTCAAGGTCTCAAGGCTACCGACTATAGTATATTGCAAGTCGGCTCTGAAATAGCTACCTGCTCTTTCAGAATGTCAAAATAAATTATCCCGATGGACTGGGGAGGTTCAAATTGATTTTTTGCCTACTTATTGGACGAACAGACTGGGAAGGGACTTATTGGACATACGGACGAAACTTTTAAAATATTGACACTATGTTCAATTAAATGATAGCCTTTCATTTTTGTTCCGGCACGCATCGAGGCCTTTTCTAAGTTTCTAGCCCAAGTGACATGTGTGTCTGGTAGCCTAAGATGTGTGGGTCCTGAGACGATTGCGTTCCTTCCTTCTAATGAATGTCTCAATCCGACATGTCCTCTGACAACTCGACCGCTCTTTAACGAACATGCTCTCGTCAAATGGTATTGGGTACGAACGTCGCTACACATTTAATCATAGGTTCCCGCGTGCGATGGTTTGGTTTAAAGCCATATATACACGTACAATATTATATCTAGCTATTGGGAAAACGACTGGGAAAATGTGATATAAAATTATAAACGCGCGCGCGTTCCCTTAAGCGTCGCCATCCCGCTAGATGCGTATTCACGGTCATCCTCCGGTAAGACAGTTCTTCCCGCAACAGACCCGGAAGAGAGCCGCGGGGTAAGATCTGATGTAAACGAGGCTTAAAGATAGTTTTGGACACGCAGCAGTTGTGCTCTCGTTTTATCATTCATATGTGTCCTTTTATGGCGTTTTTGGCAGTGGCTTTCAGCGTGCGCCCCCCCGTGTTTTTGTAGAAAAAACGGCGCCAAATGAGAGCGCGTGCTCCGACGAGAGTGTGTGTGGACTCTAGACGTAGATAAACATATTTCCAGGCTGCTGTCATAAATCAGTGGAGGAAGGATAATACACGACGATTTATTGCTTTCCCCAATTGGGACATTTTGTTTGGCGAGTATACGAACAAGTCTAACCAAATCAGCGTTATCCTAGAGGCCAGTTCTATGTCGTTTGCCCTGGAAAAGAGCTTTTTGTCTAATGTAGCCTAAGTCCAATTTAGCGCGTTGATTTCCCAGTAGTATGGGCCAAGCGATATTTTATAAACATGCATTGCTGTCATTTGGTCCTATTGATTTTGACGATAAATTATATTTCAGCTAAGCATGATGCAATTTCGTCCGCGCGGCTTTGATGCTAAAGCGTCGGTGAAACGGATTGGGGAGAAGTGAGGTGAAGAAGGGACGGCGGAGGTGAAGGGAGTCGGGTGGTGTGAAAGGCTCTACCTCTCACACCATGCGGTGATCAAGTCTCAGCTAATCGGATAAAGTCGAGATCACGCCTCAAAATTGTAGACTCGAGCAGCTGAGGATCACCTATCTGTTATTTATACGGGCTGTAGGATGCAGATGCTTGAATGAATTACGCCGTCGGCCTATGAAGGGCGTGAGAACAATTGAATTGGAAGTGATTGAGCGAGCTAAGCTGAGGACAGATTTGCAAGACGAAAACAGATTATGTACGTTTTGAAAATTATTGGGCAACATTTAAAATAAATTGTTGATATAATGTTGTTATCTGGTTTTAAAATGTGAAAAAAATACACTTCATAGACCTATAGTTTCTGACGTTTCAAGTGTGCAACTGGGTAGTTACCGTACTATACTGTCCTTAGTGTGAAAATATCCAAATCTTATTATCAGTTGAATGTAAAATGTTTATTTTGGTGTGACTGCTGAAGGACAAAATACGAGATACTTAATACGAAAATAATGATACAATATTAATTAAGATACTAATATTAATATTTCGATGCATCGAACCGAAACGAGAGTAAAATTCTGAAAGCGGATTTACGTTGCAAAGCCAACAAGGACCTACAGTATAGTCTACATAATAAATTTTCAGTCTCTATCGAAAACTAAACATTCTTGCTCTCATACTTTTATACCTGTCAATCTCTTTGTTATTTTTTGCCAGGCCCCTTCCGGTTGATTTAGGGGCCAGTTTGAATCGAATATTTGACATTTGTCTACATTTTTTTTTGACGTTATTCGTTATACCAATTCTGTCATTTAGTGTATACGGTACCATTTTCAAACATTTTCGCCGATGAAACCGGAACTTATCCGAACATAAGATTTTCGCTGATTTTTCTTTGCGTTATCAACCAATAAATTGGCAATAATCATGGTTTTATGCGTGCTTGTAATAACAATCATTGATCTCGGCGTGAAATAAAGCCGTTCTACCGCAGCCATATACGCCCTATAGCCAGAAATTGTGTGGAATGTTCTAATGCTGAAAATTAACCCCCGTCCCGTTTCTAGTGCAAATTTCGTGGCAAGGGACAAAACGCGACAGTTTTGTGATCAGCGTCAAAATAAAAAATTCACCGGCGCTGCAGCGGTGGAAGGCGTCGAACCGTTGGGATCGTATAGCGGGATAGATAAGTGCGAGAAATTTCAGGAAAATCGAATAAATGCTGCCAGGCTGCTTCTAATGTTGTTTTCCGACTAGTTCAATGCTTTTTAACGGTTGTCTGAAGAAGCTTCTGGGTATATTCCGAAACGTGCTTTTCATGTGACGAAATGTAGTTTGAAAGCAATTTTTCTTTAGAAGGTATTGTAAGAGATAAATGATCAATCGCACTTTTATAAACTAGAGATCTCTTGAACAATAATAGTTTCCTAAAAAGTGATGTGGCAAAAAAATTTCGACATGCAAATATTCTACTGGAGGCTAGCGTGAGTGGAGCATAGCATAGCATGAGTGGAGGTTATAGTGGAGCAACATGTTGATTGCTATATAATTTTTTTTAGGGAGAGAGAGGTAAAGTAGCTCAAAATAGCTCTGGTATGACATCAACTAAAATTTTACTCGCTAATTGAGATCATTAAATCTATAATTGATTGAACATGCGTCAATTTGGTCTTTTTCTGACGCTGTACGTGTGCTGTATAATCCGCCAACATTGCGCCTCAGCTGATCCAACCATTTATCAGTGGCTCTAGCTGTTAGGAGGAGACCTGATAGACAGTGATCGTAATTAGTAGTATCTCCCACTAGTATCTCCCACTCCGCCTTCAGACATCGATGCTCTTAATTTCCCCCAAGCTGCTCTTGTTAATAACGAGCTCAAGCTCGTCGATATACAGGACAATGTCGCCTGAGCGAAGCTTCTGATCATTTGTGAAAGCTCAATTTCTCCTAAGCTGCTTTGTAATTCTTTCAGTAGAAAGTAGAATAAATTTGCTTTCATCACCATTCATATAATGTCCAGTGGCATTAGTGCGTCAATAATGTCGTGTTGTAGGCCTATGTTGTTTTGTACAGCTATAGGCCTATTTTGTTTCTTAGCGACGAGATTTTGTCTCTTTATCTGGCACGTCGTTCATTAGTGGATCCACTAATCTGAATCTGATCAACGCGCGCTACAGCAGACTGATGTCTGCGCTATTTTAATATGTGACATAGTAGCCTACTTAGCCTGTCGTTGTGGCAAGTGTTCAGCTATCAATTCAGCATTAGTCGCGCTGAATAGGGATACGTTATTGAGTTAAGTACATAGTCAGATGGGTTTATGAACAGTGTTTTAAAATCAGAATGACAATATATACGCAAGAGCAAACTTGGCATAGGCTGTCGCGGCTATTGGCCGTGCTAATTACGATACTCTACTGACATACGTTACCTCTATGGATACTGCACTTGCAACGCATCAAAATAATTATGTCATGCGAGCGGGGATGAAAAAAGCAGCGTTTGCTGGAATCGTAGCTGCGAGTGTGTCTATCGCACAAAGCCGACACACACTAGGATGTGTCGGCGCCGCCGACACAATACCGCCGACTCGGCGGTATTGTGTCGTTCCGGTGGTAATGTGTCGTTCCGGTTCCTTCTATTGTTCTCTTGGATTGTGTCGTTTTGGTTCCCTCCATTGTGTGTGCGCGTGCGAGTCGGTGTGGGGAGAGGTCAATTACTGAGAGCTGGCCTCCCAAATGAGTTGACGCTTGCGAATGATATGATGTTATATTGCTCCCCACTTTATATTTTGTCTATTTTAATTCTCCGGCACCGGAACTACGCATAATCGTATCGGCTTGTTCCGACTACGTTCTACAAGCAGCTTACATTGATATTTTGCTATTGTTGCGCGGGTCTTTAACAGGCTGAATAAAACGATAATTCAATTACATTGCGCAGGATTGTCACGTTGACGACGCCTATCCGCAGCAGCTATGCAATCTACAAGAACAACCAACAACAGCGTGTTAACCAGGATGAAGAGAAATCGTAAGCGAACAGATTCTATAAAAAGGCAAATGGCTTAAAGTTAAGAGCTTGAAAAATGAAAAATAGTGCTTATTTAAATTGAACCGTTGCATCGAACAGTATGTGCCAGATGTCAGAACTCAGAACAGAGGATTTTAAAATTAGAATGCAATGCTTCTTCATTGAAGTAGAATTGCTATTTTTTGGCGATGCTTTTCGAAATTTGTGAGCGAGCTGTGAGAGACAAAAGAGACTACTGACATGTATCAGCCTTTATGGACAGAAGCACTTGTGTTCTCTAATCATGAAAGGACAAAATTTGACAAAAATTAAGGATGAAGAGTACAATTTCGAAGACTATGATGTCACGGCCTCAAGGGCAGCAATGCTATGATGCTGAGCTGTTTGAGCGGCAGAGTTTTTGAGTGAAATTGCAGATGTTTGAACTCGCTGCGGACCGAGGAGAGCATTGTGTCACCAAGCGTTCCATGGCAGAATGGTGTTTGAACGAAAGCTTAGCCAGGTTAGCCGAACAGAAAACTTTAAAAAAAAAATTCATCATAAGACATAAACATTGAATTCGATAAAAATAAATAAAACGCTTTGCGTAATAAACAATTCGTAAATTTTTATATTGATGGAATTTAGTAAGCGCTGACTAAGTTTAGTTAATGTATCTTTGATGGATTTGGTAGTTGCGTTGCATAAAATGTCAAAAAACTTCATCATTATTAAAGGGTTATCTTATTGTTAAGATTTTCTTATTATTATCATAGGTTTTTGAAAAAAAATTGGGATGCAAAGATGGTCATGCAAATTTTTGCTTAAAATTTGATCTCTATCCGATCATATATTAATAAATAATGACAATATTGATTGTTTGGTGTACAGTGAACTCCAAATAAAATAAAGTTTAACGTCAAAACTACCGTACACTTGCGGTGCGTATTCTTCCTCTGATATGTTGTTGCTTTGACCTCATGCAGCTGCAGCTCACTGGTGACGTCACTAGCAAGACGACACTTGTGCCCAACTACGTAACGATCTCTATCCTGGCGGCTGCGATAGGCGGCGGCTGTGTCCTCATTCTGTCCCTCGTCCTCTTCTGCAAGTACTGCATTCGCAAGGAAAAGGAATTCAAGAGGTAAGTCTCAGGCTGTTGAAACAACGCTGAACTGAAGATTATTCTGCTCTGGCTGTCAGCAGATTGCACAATTGGTCAGCAACAAGTGTTTGAAATTCATTATGAATGGTGCGGATGATAATGCTATTTTAAATGGCTTGTATTATTGCTTACGCGAGCAACAGTTGCTAAATTAACGTCTAGATTGAGGCTACACGACAATTATTAAAATTATCAAAGAGAACAAAGATCGAATCTTGCTTAAATCTGTATTGCAATATTGTAGTTAACTATGAATTAAGGCTATGCTTGATGGAACTTCAGAGACATGGGGCGTATAACTAATTATTAATGCAATAATTTAAGATAATAGAAATTATAATTAAAATATTTTTCTATTCCCAGGCTAGCAGGCGATAAAATCAGGCCTATGTAAGGCATAGACCTGCAATAATGACAATTCCGTCTGGACAAAGCTACACTTTAAAAAGACACACTACAGTGTACACTCTACAGTCTTATTAAAACTAAAAAGAGTCAAAAATAATTAGTTATTACTAGTGAAACAATTTGTCAGCGAGCTGAATATTGCCCTTCTGTTCCAAGTCGCTTCCTGGGCCATTACGTCAGCCTTGACTGCACCTCGTCACGTGACTGCGATGATGACGTCATCAGGCGCTCCAAACCACTGTCAGCCGGCACAGCTGATTCGTCAGTGTGCGACCAATCGTAAGCGGCATGGCATAGAATGATAATCATGATTGATTACGGAGATTATAGCTTTCTAGAAGCCCTTTGTCGTGTTACTGTTGCTTGATAATCTCTTTTGGTTTTCAGCATTTTGAAGTGAATGCTTTGTGTGTTGTGGACCTAACTTATTATTATAGCCACTGCCCTCTTATTTCATAGGCTCCTATATGCATGGAAAAACTTGAGCTCATCATAAATATGCCATACTAACTAATTTAGTGAAATTTCATTTTTCAATAATTCACAAACATTGAACAATAATTACTGCAAAGACAAAGAATTACCATGATATTTTTCTAAGCTGAGGGATGGTTTGATGCTAAATTCAGATTTTGCTTTTGGTCCTAATCAATTTCAGCCTTCATAGAACTTCCACTGCTTCATAGTTCGCACTCAATTTCATCTCCATCATAATCTCAAAAGTAACGGTACTTTTTCATGGAAGGCGATAGGCCTAAGCTATAATCATTGCAGAGTTTTTTCATCTATTCGCTATCGCTGCTCCGTGCTTGTCCCGGACACGACGCTCAGCGAGACTGCTGTTCACAGAAGTCATCCATCATCGTTCCACTGGCCGGTGCTTGTCAGCCTTCATTGTTAGCGCAGAGCGACGCGTTTCTTGTCTCGGTACAAACCCATCGACACCGCCACAGCCACTCAGTGCAATCCTTGCAATAAAGAGCAATATTTGCGTGGGTCAATGACCGACCTTGCAACCTGGAAGGGCACAAACTGATTTAAAGTGAATATAAAAGTACCTTATTTATAGCTTAATTTGTGTTCAGATAGCAGAATGCAATGAGGTTCATATCGGGGTCTAGCGGAATCACTGACACTAACTAATCAATAACAATTCAACAATTGCATACCAATAACGTTTATATTTATTTTCAAACTGTATGAGCAATTTAACTTAAATTTTCAATATCACTATTTGCCACTGATATCAATGTTACACGTGTGCATTATACTGATAATATATTATAATCTCTAGGCTTTCATCAACATTTTCAACATTGCGATATTTCTCTTAAGATTAATACTAGTTTATGATTCATAAAAGAACCTTATTTAATTGTTTAACAATTAATTGTTGTATTGTTGTATTTGCTTTTGTGAAATGCTGTCAGCTTTTCTTTTCAATTGTTCTTGTGCAATGATATTGTTTCAGACCGACGGAGCACACGAACGTAGATTTGACAAACGACATCGACTACGTTGTCGCCAAGTATCGACGAACAGTTGAAGGTGAGCGCTACACAATTAAGGATATTGTGGACCAGTGTTTATATTACACATGGGCCTCACAAGAAAGACTAGCTTTGCAAACCTTTTTTGCGGCGTCAGGGATGGCGTTTGAAGCTGACGCCCCTCCAAATCAGCATTCAAGCTCTCAAATTATTTTTGCTTAATAAAGGTCTGATGGTTTTTCTCCAAAATCGTCAAGATTATATACTACTGACTTCGCCTCTTTTCCTAAAATATTGGCTTGGGCCCCCAAAGATTTAGACCAGAACCGTTCAACTGTCGCTGCATTGAAACTATGTCATATTTCCAGAAATATAGCACTTGAGCAAACTGGGTAAATGTTCAAACGTTTAATTGTATGATGCGTCCTGTATGGTTAGAGATGTAAAGGCAAAGAATGCTTGTTGCCATAAAATCAGTTATTTTCAAATTCTTTGAAGCATAGCTATTTTAACCGTTAGTCAAATGTTAACGATCTCTGTTAGAATTCTGTTAGTGCTTCCGGTCGCTGAAAGTCTCGACATTATGCCGTAAATCCATAATGCCCGTTTTATGTCGTGGCTCTGGGCAAATTGATTTCACACGATCCATGCTGCGTTCAAAGCTTCACCTAATCAGCTTTTTAGTGTAACGAAAGTGCCGCAAGGTGGTACAGCAAAGTACATTAAAGTCTTTAAAGAAGTGTGATCTATATTGCTGAGGCCACGAGCAAAGCGGATCAGAGGTGAATACGATCAAGACACTGATGAGCTCAACAAACTGCATTTGATTTGATTTTTGAACAGAAATTATTACAAAGAGAGTATTATATCAATGACGCACATGGTAATTATATTCATTTTAATAGCAAATTTGGATAATCGTCTACGTGCATTTTATTTAATTATATTCGTAAAAGTGTCAAAGTTTTTCAGTCAGGTAAAATTATATAGCCTAGCTTAAAGAAATAAAATATAATGTTCATAAAAACTTAAGAAAGTTACGACTCATGCTTATCACAGATCCATCTATATTCTACACAACACAGTGAATGATGGACTTGAGAGCAAAAGTTGCAGCATCTCTGCTGCAAGGTGCAACAAGAGTGCGTTATCGATCCATTTAGTGATGCCTATACAATCTGTCTTGATGCCTCAACAGAGGCTATAGGCCTGCTAGATCAAGTGTTATCCATCGCCTACAACTCGTGTTATTGATCCAGTCGAGGTAGAGCGGTCCCCGGCCCAAGCGCCCCTCTCCCGGGACGACGCCCCGACAATCGCTGACCCCCAGGCCTCTGGGCCACCTCCGGGCCCCGGTCGCACCCCTGGGCCTGGTCTGACGGCGGAACGGGACGCGGGAACGGAGAGGGATGAAAGGGAACGAGCCACGACGGATATTCCCCCCGCGACGGAGAAACACGTATCATTTCTTCTGACGGAGAAAGCGGGAAGCTTTGGCGGATATAGCGACTCGAAGCCCCACAGGTCAGATAATGATTGCGCGGTATGGGTAACTTTCTGTCCAAGGCTGTATGTTCTATTGGATCGTATAGTATAATTGAAAGCCTTCTCTGTACAGACTCTATAAGCCAATCGATTGGTCGTTATTTTAGACTAAATGACTATATAATATTGTAATAAAAATTTGTGATAATTTTTTTTTTTAAGATTTGTTTGCAAATCAGAATTTAAGCACAGATGGTTTATTACAAGTAAATGCGTTTGTTTGATGCACGTAAGTTTGTCAGGTATGTCAGCTTCATTGTCAAAACATACCGCTTGTAGTCGAGTAAAATAGATTAAAGACGTAATCATTAATTGGATGATTGCAGTACCATACACAAGCATCAAATAAATCTGAAAAGTAACTTGCCTTTTAATTATTATTTTACTGTGTGATAGAATAGACTATCAAACAGCTGTATCTGGCTGTTGGGACTACATGTATGTCGTTCTGCAGAGAATTCAACTTTGGTCGGTAAACTTTTATGACAGAGTGAGTTACATCTATGTTGCTGGAGGCCAATATAGCAATTGATACCAAATATTTTTCAACCAAACTTGGCATCTTTATTCCAGTTGCCCCTTTTAAGTGGTTTTGCGAGAGAAACTATAAACTTACATTGCTAGTTACAATTTCAATTTTTCATCTAATGTCAAAAAGCCTTTGTGACGTCATAGATGCGCTGTGGGTGACTACCATCAGTTGAAGCATGTCAAGATCGACCGCTCCCTATTGGACGCCAGCCTGGCTAAGCAGCGCTCCCTAGGCAGTCTCCCTCCCGACCCCCGACGCTTCTCCCTCGACCACGCCCACACCAGAGCGCCCCACGCGGCCCTTCACCAGAAATCAGCGTCGGCTCAGTGCAGCCCTCTGTGCGCGGAACACCCACAACGACAAGCGGCCACGACGTCGAGCCAGAGCCATGCGGCGGACACCCTGCCGCATGACACTGACGCGGGCTGCGCGGAGTTGTTGCACGCGGCGTGCGCCTGGGAGCGCAGCCACAGCACACAGCTACAATCTGGAGATATCGCTCACTCAGTGGAACAGCAACTGAGAGACAACGCCCGCTCCTGGCCGCAGAAGCCTTCCGACACTCCTCAGTTATTCACGTCTCAGCAACAGCCGCTGCAGCAGCAGCTTCTGTCTGTCCCCCAGTCCCCAGCCCAGCCCCGGCTCTCCCCCCCCACCCAGTCCCGACCCTCTCCCCTGCGGCGCCCTCCGGCGAAGCTGACCCGCGAGCGGACGATCCACGACGACGGGACTCGGCGCCAGTCGACGAGCCTCGAGATCCCCCGCGAGAGGGCGGCGCCCCCTAGTCCACTCGGGGGCCGCGGGGCGCGCCGCGTGCGCAGCTACGACGAGCCTCGGGGGCGGGGCGCGGCGGCGCGCGACTACGACCGACACAAGATCACGCAGTTCATCCGCAAGCCGTTCTTCAACAACGACGCGACGCCGGGCGGAGACGCCGCACAGCGCCCCAGCGCAGTGAGGTACAACGACACGGGCAGCTTCGAGGAAGTGGACGAGACAAGGGTTGAGCTGCTCGAGGACTGTTTCGAGGACTCAAGACTGGACCGGCGCAGTTCTGCGCAGAGCCTTGAGCGCACAGCAGCGAGCGATGCTGGGGAGGTGAGTGGCGGCGTGGGGAGGCTGTGCACGGAGGCGCTAGGCGTGCGCGCAGTCGCGCAAAGCTACCACGAACTGTGGGACCTGCGCGCGACCCTCGAGGAGGAGGAGGAGCAGTACGGGGGTCTGATCCACGTGGAGGACGTCTCGTCACCTGACGAGCAGGCGCTGGCGCAACACGACGAGGCGTCCAGCGCGCAGCGGCTGCTCTCTCTGCCCTGGTCCCGGGCCAACAGAGGGCTTCCAGGGGGACCTGGGGCAGTGCTGGAACCTTCGAGCAGCCTTCTACTCCCGGAGCCTGACTCGCGGCGCAGGCAAAACTATCGAAGTCTGCTCGTGCAGAGCATCCAGGGGCTGCAGGGGGTAGAACAGACTGACGGGGTGGCCGCGCGGACAGGAAACAGCTTTGAGAGCGTAGAGACGGATGGGGACGGGTCGGACGCGAGTCGTCACGACTTCACGACGACTTCCTTCGAGTCTACGACCACGACGACTACCACGACGACCGAGACTACGGACAGCACTGGTGATGGGCAGGCTGCGAGGGGCGCGCGGGGCATCAGCGCCTGCAGGCCCTGGGAGCAGGGCAGCGCTTGTCCGTCAAGGACTAAGTGCATCGCTAACCCCCCGCTGTCTTCCACTGCCGAAATGGATGTTGCGCCTTCGGAAGAAAATGCGATTGCTCAGGATGTATTGTCGCTGCGCACTGCGGTCAGATCCAGCGAGTCTATGTGTAAGTCTCACTCAGTCACGCTCGAATCCTTGCGACGACTAACACCACCGTGCTCGGACGATGAACATCAGACGCGTGGCCCAGGCCCACGCGGCGCATCCTCAGCGCCGGACCGCAGCAGCTGCAGCGGCGCCGCCGGTCCACAGTCCAGGTCAGCCGCACGGCGGCGGCGCGACTACCGCAGTCACGAGCGACACACGGCGTACGACAGCATCAGCGAGCCGGGGGGCGTCTGCGGCACGGGGCCCGAAACCGCGCGGGGGGGGCGGCAGTCCCCGGGGGAGAGCTTTGACGAGGGGTTCTGCGCGACCCGGCGGCTCTCAGGGGCCGCGGCACTCCCGCGCTTCTTCCGACATCACCTGAGGTCTTCCTCCGCCGCCTCCGGCTGGGGATGCCGTGGGGTCTGCCGGGACTACAGCGTGGACGAGAGAACCGACGCGTTGTTCAACGAGTTCCTCCGCTACGATCCTACGCTAGAGCGGCGGAGCACCGAGCGGAGTTTCTCAATGCTGCACCGCTGGAAGCGGGTCCACTGCAAGCAAACGGACACGTTCCTGTTGGGGGCGGACGGGGGGAAGCGTTCACTTGGGCAGCGGATTGGGGTGCACCGAAGGAGGGCGGGGTACGCGAGCGAGGGTGGGAGTGGGGGGTCGTTCCGCAGGCTGTCGCCCCAGGACAGTATTGAGGAGGAGCACATGCAGACTGGGGGGGAGGGGCTGGGGGCGGGGCCAAATGGCGGAAAGACTTAGCGCTAGATGAATATTTTATCGGATCGATTCGTGATAATTGTGCAGTTTAGTTAGGAATTCAGCGTATAAGCTACCCATCGTGAGTTATTGTGAGCGACACTTGAAATTATTATGGAACTTTAGAAATAGAAATATTGCGAAACCAACTACGCGCAGTGCATACACGACCTATGAAGTCTATACAGCCCAGTTAGACTTACACGTTGTATTGATTTTTCATTGAAAAGATCTTGGTATAGGCCACGTTACTCAAACTGACTCGTTAAACGCCTTCAACTCCGACCCATTCAAGATTTTCAATCAAGATTTTAACCTCTGTCAATCAACAAATGACACAAATCAACCTAAAATCATTAAGCTTAACACCTCATTGGTTTTGCTGCATTATAGTGAACGCGATGCCAGACAGACTCATCGAGGCTCGCTGCTTGTCGAGGAGGCTGGAGTGGATGCTTTACTTAAGCAGTCACACAGTAGCAAAGTCACAAAGCGCATTTTTAACAAAAATATCCGACTACGGGTTAAAATGTTTTTTTGCCTAAAATAGCAGGCTATCTAGGGCCTGTAATTCAAGTAGACCTATTATAACTCGCCGATAAGGAACTAGAACTAGAAACTTTTGAACTGGCAGAGCCGGCATGCATACTTTATTTACAATTAAATCAGTCACTGCTATGGTCATTAACATAAAATTAACAAGCAACCTTGACGCCAGATACATAACTTAATTCTTAGTTGCAACGCCGTGCGGAGTTCAAGAAAGAGAACACAGAAACCTAATAAGCAATAAACCACTGAATCACTTCTTGAGTTCAGGGTTGATAATTCACATTGATAGCTGTGATTCATTTAGGGCAACACAACTCAGTTTTTTCTTGTTTGTATTTTACCCTGTGATAACAGGGCTCAGATAAATTAGTCTATAGACTCATTGTAATGTTCCTCCCCACGGAAATCTTTAGTAAAAGGCGAAAGATTTATACGCGGGTTGAAGAGAAACCAGAGTTATGTAAAACTGGAGAAAAAACAGTGGTCAAAGCGAAGTCAATTACTTTAAGCGGGTGTGAGAATTATTATTATTATTGCGCGATCAAAATATAAAATTCGCATCATGGTTCACATTATTTTCAGCAGGATAACAATATTTTTATATTAACAATAGTATTGCATTATTATTCTTAGTCCTTAACATTAATATTAACGTAGAAGTAGAACAAGTTAAATATTTGTTCGCAACGTTATGCTAAATGCTGAATAAAGTTCATTAGGCCTACAGTGCTGCACTCTAGCGACGTCCTATAAGAAGTGTTACTACACGACTGCATAACAGCGATAATATTCGGGGGCATCGGCGCGGTTTGGCTGTTAGGGGGGCGGGGGGCAAAATACAAAAATTTCGGGTCAGAATTATTTGTGCCTTCAATTTTTTGAGGGGGAGGGGGTGAAAAAATATTCCAACATTGTATACTTTCGAGTGGAGCGAGAGCGTTGCCCCCCATAATTCGTCGGATCTTTCCGACGAGTCTGGCGACTGAAAGAGGGGGAGCGATTCATCGGACTAATAGTCATCCATCGGTGCATGCGGAACACATGTTGCTATATGTTACTACACTCAAAAACCATCACTTCATAAAACTGGGCCCATGTCTGTGGTCATGTAAGTGGTCAGCTTGATGGTACGTAAGTCATGGGGTCACGCGCAGTGCATACACGAGTGACACCATCACGAGTGACACCATCACGAGTGGACACGATCACGAGTGGCACGACCATGGTCACTATTATTTTCTGAGTTATTCTTATATTTATCGATTGGATGTTGGCAACCTGACCATTTAGGCCTACATCTAGACGTTAAAGTTTATATCGATGTCTATCGGTGGGACGTTGGCAACGCGGCGGCCTAGGCCTAACCCAATGAATAGCCTACGATGCGACCTACTGGTCAATCAAGGCTATCATGCGTAGGCCATCCTCGTCTGAGCGTAGTGAAGCCATTCGTGAAGCATGAGTGAAGCTCTAGGGCTGGGCTATACGATGCGCACAAAACAGCCCGCACACGCACACATTTAGCGCGAAAAATGCTTTTGAAATGAAAAGTCATCTTTTAGTGCTTTCGCCGCTTGGGTTAATGTCACGCTGACACTATAAGAGACCTAAATGATTAAAATAATGCGAATATAATGCGAAAGTACTAAATGATAATTTAGGAGTTATATACCTTGAAAAAGTGTTTTAAACTGTTGCTTGCACAGACTTATTCATTGTTGACTCTTCAATCTAAAAACAGCGGACTCAAAATTTGCTAATGACAGGCAAAGAAACCAAGAACGGTGATCAAGTGCCCATCGCAATATCAAGCATAATCCTTAAGTCTAATCGTCGTGCATTTGTAAACCAATACATTTTCGAATATATGCTTGCACCAGAAAATGTAGTGATCCGCCCTTGCTTTCCTCGTTACCATTGGCTTCTGTTATATTTACAATTGATTCCATTCGTTAATTTCTATGGTCAGCATTAGTTTCAGCCAATGGATCTACGGAGGATACAACCAATCAAATCACATTTGCGAGGGTGTGGCCGTGGCATAGAACGTGGAATAACAGCTTCACTGAGCTGTACATTAGCCTAGCGTAGTCTCCCGCGTGTCTGTGGATTGCCATGCTGGTCCGTGTTGAGGTCGAGGACCGTGAACGTCCCTAGTGCCCCCCGCGCCCCCCCTCCGGTGCCTCGTTCCCTGAACGCCGAACGGGACGGACCCACGAGGTTGCTCCCCGCGCTCTCGACGGACGATGAGGCCACTTCGGTGTACTGCCACGCCCTTCCCTTCGCGCCCTTGTCGGACCGTTTCCCCGGGAGGTAGGCCTATGTCTAGTAGGCTATGATAATGTCTCGTGCCGATGCTATTTTAGGCCTTCTCTCTTATGAATTACTCCGTTGCGGAGAAAGTAAACAATTCGGACGTAATTTTGTACTGATTTCATGACGCGAGACAGCTTTATTGGGTGACGCTTACTGGTGCAATGGAAGTGGCTACAATGAGTTCATTTATGTACTGAAATATGAAAATTAGCTAGACTTAACTTAGCAGAGCGCTAAAGCGCTGCGCCAATGTGTCAGACACGTGCTTTAGCCTGTGCCTGTGCTGGAGTCTGCAGGCCTGTTGGTTGTGTGTACTGCACCTGCAATAGTATATAGCCAAGGCCGAGGAGCATGCTGATCTTCAAAGATCTCCACATCTGGCTTTGTATTTTGCTTTACATTGCTACATGGCACGTTTCTTTTGTCTCACACCCATCCATGCATAACTTGTGTTTTGAGACAGGGCTATTTATTGTACAGTATATAGTAACTCCAAATTGTAATACTATCAAATTTATAAGACTAATTCTAGCTGCACATAGTCTTATTATGCATGTCGTGTGCTGTTTGGGCTAATGAATATGTAGGCTAATAAGCGGTGACAATTTAACAATTGATTTCTTAAATAGTATCAGTAATATCCCACTGAGCACGATGTTGTTGTGTATGTCAGGTGTATGACCGGTGCAGACTGGGCCTGCCGAGACTGAGCGTCTTGCACCAGGACCCCCCTCCCATCCAGTACCAGTATAATACGCCCCCTGATGTAGCATACGGACAGTAGCAAACCACCGATCCCTCGTTCCAGTCTCCTAATAAGCACCAGGCGTCCCTCTTAAACTCAAACTGTGATATCTATCCATAATCCTTGATTTGTGTAACTGCTCACCGCACCCGGTTAAAAAAAAATTTCTCTTCCGCGACACACCCACTTCACGTCAGCGACATGGGCAATTTCTTCTCGATGCAGGAAGCCATTCCGCAGGATCAGCTGTGGATGGTGATCGTCGGCTTTATCATCGCCTTTGTGCTCGCGTTTGGGATCGGCGCCAATGACGTCGCCAATTCCTTCGGGACGTCGGTGGGATCGCGCGTGCTGAGTCTGAAGCAGGCGTTTGTGCTCGCGTGCATCTTTGAGATGCTTGGAGCCGTGCTGCTAGGTGTGTACTGGGTACTGGGTTGTATTACATGTGTACTGGGTATTGCTAGGTTAGTACTTGGTGGATATTTGGTAGTACAAGATGGATCGTACTACATGGGTGCTGGCACTGCTTGGGTAGGTCTAGGTGGATATTGTTTAGTATCTAGATACTTGATATGAGTCCGGATGTGAAGAGTATTTTATTTATTGTTAAATGGCTGAGAATGAGTTTTTACATCACCGGTGGTTGATATCGTGCACGATGTAATCAGAAGTATTGCTATTACATAACTAATGTAGTATTTCGTTGCCTTTTCCATTTGATGCCATGATGCCGTCAGTACAGTATTTAGACTCCAATCTTCCTGTCTGGCAGGGCTTCATCTGCCAGTCGCCAAAATCGTCAAAAATTAATTGTTTAAGCAGTTGGCGAATTTTTTTTTCATTTGGCGGAAGCCCTTGTCAAATTTTTTATTCATGCTTTGTTTTTAGAAGCTCAATATCTGGCTCTATGGTGATGAAAAGAGCAATAGATTTAATATATTTCAGTGCACCCGAGGGGAACAAATGTGTAACAAATTTGGCGAAAAAAACTATGGCCTGGGGAAAAAAAAGAACTTTGGCGAATTATTTTCAAGACCCAGATCAAGCCCTGCTATCTGGCGTTTGACTTGTGTTCCAGTTGTCCACTCAGGGTGTGTAATATCACTGTCTTGTGCTGAGTATAATATATCCATATGTTGAAATATAGATCCAAATATATTAGACAAGAAAATTTGATGTATCCCTATTTCGCATATGGATTATAGCCATGTCTTTAGCATTGACGAATTTGGCATGTGAATTTCTTGTTTATACAGGGTGGCGCGAAAAAAGTGGGACCCCCTCGTGAAATCATGTGCAATATAATCAAATTATGTTTTTGGCAAAATTAAACCTGTAAAATTTTTCTTACTTATTAACTCAACCTATGA
>JAQIWG010001917.1:0-22297 GCA_034695025.1 Chamaedrilus cognettii | reverse complement strand
AAACATTTCTCGAACAGTTTGAACCTACCCTCTGCTATATGTTGTGTTGTGGTGCGGTGCTCTTTGATTTTTGATTTCTGTTTGAGTTAAAGTGATATTCAGTTTGTGTAATGTATGCATAGTTTCAAATTTCAAATGTTTATGGTGAATTGATACTCTTTAGGATTCAGATATGTGTTGTTATATCAAGCATTTCACCTAAAGCTCAGGCGTTTTATGTGAATGGAATTTAACGTGCTTGAAATTTTAAAGTTACTAGTTATTAGTATTTTCATTAATTATTGCTATTAATTCATAATATTAATCATAAATAGCTCAATATGGGACAAGCACTTAATTTCAGCGAATTCAAACAAATTAATTTGCGCTCTGCAATTTATGATTATTATGATTGTATTTAAATATCATTAAACGATGAATAATAACCCTCTGGGATTATGGTGGATAAAGTTGACTTTTGTTTGCATGTGAGTTAGATTCACTACTATCCTAATTTTGAGGCTCTCGATCGATCTAAGGTAGTGAAAACTCTTAAAACGGCCTCTATCACGCCCAATTCAGTTCTCTATGGGGGCAAATATTATGTCAAGAGTAAGAAATGCTTACGATTTTTTTGTGTTTTCTCCGTAAGAGGTCTGAATGACATGATCCACTATGATCCTAAAGGGTCCAATTGCGATGGGTCCTGCACTTCTCCCGCACCCACGATTCAAGCAAATAATGTTCTTTTCATCTCCGTTGGTATGACATATTTTTGGTGCGTTACAAGTGCATGCATACATAAATTACATACGATATGATTATTGTTGATTGTTTCCCCAGCGAGTGACATGCCGAGCCTTGTGAGACATCAGCCTCTGCTAGCCGACCCAAAGACCAGTGTCGTACCCTTGCCTTTTGGTGAGTCCTACCTATGTCTTGTGGATAGTTCAACCTGAGCCGCCTTTTGCTAAGTTTTTTATGTTTGTTTTTCTTGTTGATAAAAACGATTCTATATGGTTATTTTTATCTGACAGTGTATAATAAAAAAAGGTAAACGTTAAAAGATTTACAAATTTATTTCATTTTTAGTTTTTTTTACAAGAACTTTCATAACTTTTGAAGGCATTAATGTTTTCGTTTTAAATTTGGGGAGCTTGTGTACAATTATCTCAGCTACAATCCCTCAAAATTTCAAGGAAATATATTTACTTTTGGCCGAGTTATCGCGAATTCGCTAGGGGGATATTTTTTATGCCGCACTCTGTATACTTAAAACAATGATTCAGAGCATTTGTTATACACATCGCTAAAAACAATTCTCGAAGGCAGAGTGCAATCGCTCATAAAGACCGTCCCTATTAGAGCCTAATTATGAATTTCAAAACTTTCACAGGCCTATTACCTGACTAACTAAACTAACCGCCTTTTGACGTCTAGTATATATAGAACTTTATTCATCTCACGGCAGAAGAAACGTAATAACACACAACTCAAAACATAAATTAAATAAACAGATGCAGAATATACCATATTACACAACCATCGATGATGCCACAGGCGTGCATAAATAGTGGTATCATTCTACGAGTTATCCATGTTGTTGAAAAAAGAATTTCTAATATTGTGTGTCCAAGAGCCTGCATGCATAACTGATTTTTCAGCCAAAAGCCTATGCGTTTTAAAACACAATCGAATTCTTGCATACCACACAACATATACAGTCCACGAACAGAGTCGTTTTGAGTAGAAGCTAATTTGACATAAAACTTGAGCCTTTTAATATCAATTTTTAGAGAGAAAGGCAGTAAACCGCAGTAGAATTGACAACTGCAAATTATTTGCTTGTCATATGACGCAAATATTTTAGCAAAGGCAGCATTGTGTGCGGAGTCAAGAACGTTATACTCAGCTTGTCCATTATGTTAATGTCCATGTTTTCACACAGGTTACACGTTTTGAGCCATGATGAGGCAGCTGGAGCTGGGTGTTTACGACGGATGCCCTTCCTGACGCCAGCCAAATAATTATCTGGCATAGGGTTATCGGCTAACGACACCTGTGTGTTTAACTGCCTTGCTGAAGTAAGGCATGGTTTCATAGTTGCCGGCGCGGGGACTTGAAACCAGGTTCTCTGGACTCTTAGTCCGACGCCTTAACCACTACACCACAGCGCCTCGCAAGACGTTGATATAATTTTCTGTATGTCGCAGGGGGTGGATCCCAGCGGTCGGTGCCCTCCCTGGTCGATGGCCACTTCCTGGGGGGCGTGGGGGGCCGCTCCCTGGGGGAGGGTGGCTACGTGGGGGGTGGAGGGGGGGGAAGTCGCAATCGCATGGACAGTGGCAGCCGTTGGGGGATGGATGGCAGGGACGATCCTATGGTAATGCCTTCCACTCAACATAGGCATTAATCATTCACTTGATTATTGGTGTTTTTAATATACGGTATTGTTTACAGTGACTATTGCTATTGGATAACGATAGTCACATAATGCAGGCATGTATATAAGCTTATATATGGTACTGTATTCCTCTATTTTTCCAGCTTGGCTATAGTCTGCTTTTGTGATTTTTTTTGCTTGTTGAGTGATTTATTCGGTGTTTCCTGCCTAAGTGAAAAAGAAATAAAGAAAAAAGTAAAAATAAATAAATATAACATTTAAAATAAAATAATAAGGAAATTAATATATTAATTTCCAGAGGGTTGGGGCCCTCGGGTAAAAAAAGAATAGCCCAGAGCAACGTTCCTCTGAGCCAAAAAGTCTGTGGCGCGGGCCAAAAAGGGTGTATGTGCACTTCTTTAATCTTGATCAAGTCTTTTCTGCACTTTCTGATTTTTTAGCGTGCGTAAAGGTTGTAATGGACCGAGCACTGTTGATACTTCGCTGGGATTTCGCCAATTTTTTTCCAAAGAACTATAAAAAAAGCAAGAAAATAGCACCATCTTGGTTCTGAAAAATAAATACCCAGCTTGGGGTTAAGAAATCAACAAAGGAAGAAAAGGGAAGTAAATAACAGAAGTATGAAGCTGATTTGATTGCTTTATTTTCATTGGCTCTCGTATTTCATCATCATCATCATCATTTCCGTTTTTTCCATCCATTTTTCCGTGCAAGCACAGGTTGGATGTCTGCAGCCAGGGACACAAGCCCTCACGCCCTAACCCCACGAGGGTACATCTTCTTTTCGAAGGTATTTATCTCCTGTTTTTCTTGTTCTAGCTTTCCTCGATGATGGGCGGCTTTGACCTTATTGGGGGCGGGGCCATGGGTGGATCCATGGGCGGGGGGATGTTTGGTCGGATGTCGGGGGGCATGGGGGGCCGACTGGGGCTGGGGGACGGGGCCATGGGGGCCCGGAACTCCCTAGGGGAGGTACCTGATTGCGTGCTGATGGTGTACGGGCTTGTGTCGGAGAGAATGAACTGTCAGAGGGTGTTCAACCTCTTCTGCATCTACGGAAACGTTGTCAGGGTGAGCGCTTGTGACTTAACACAACCATAATCATCATCATCATCACTTAGGTTTTGCTCGTTCACTTTTCCGTGCACAGGTTTGACGTTTGCAGCCACGGATACACGCCCTCACGTGTCTTGACCCCATGAAGGTACAATGGGAGACCGATGGGCCATCAGGGGGAGGCAGCGATTAAGTCAACATTTAACCAATTAAGGAGATGATGACATCGTTCCAGAGTCTGCGGGGGCCCAGTCACTTGCGAGTTTTAGGCCCAACCAACGCCAGGCCGCCTAGGAGACTAGACATCAAACAAACTCTGGCTCCACCTCCCCAGCACCGGCAGGGTTGATTGATTGATTGATTGATTGATTGATTGATGTAGTGATTTGATTTATCTATTTTGTGGATTGATTGATCACGTCAGACGGCAAATTCAGTTTTGTCATTCATATAATGCATTGTAAGTAAACAGGATAAAGAGGATTTAAATAGCATTTTGAAGGTGTGTTTAAATAGTACCAATTTCTAATTGTACTTTTACATTTTTATTTGTGATGAGATGTGTATATATGATGTTTAATTAATTTTATAATATAATGTTTTAATTTTAATGTGTGATGTAATTTAAATTGCATACATAAATCATTTTTATCATTGATTGATTGAATGATTGATTCATTGATTGATTGATTCATTCATTCATTTATTCATTCATTATGCAGGTCAAGTTCCTCAAGTCGAAAGACGGATCGGCCATGGTCCAGATGGGAGACCGTGAGTCGTGTGACCGAGCCATGCGACTGCTCAACGAGGCCGAGTGTCACGGCTCCAAGCTCCAGATTGGGTAGCACCAGTCTAGGATTGTTTCATGACGTTAGCTTTAATTATTGTGGAGGATATCAATAATAAATTAATTATAATTATTTTGGTAGTATTATTAACTGTGAAAGTTTTAGGTGAAGTGCATGAAATTTGTGAAATTTTTCGCAAATTTAATAACGTCTGTGAAATTTTGACAAAGCTGATAACTCCTATGAAATTGTCAGAAAATAGAATAAAATTGGTAAAATGTAGAAAGTTAACAGCGCAAGTCCCCGCACCGGCAACTGTAAAATCATGCGTTACAGGCCCTTCAGCCAGGCTGTTAAACGCACAGGTGTCGCTAGCTGCTAACCCCGTGCAAGATAATTATTTATTTGGTTGGCGTCGGGAAGGGTATCCGGCCGTAAAAACCCAGGACCAGCAGTCCTCATCAGGGCGGGCGAAAACTTGTAAACCTGTGTGAAAACATGGACATTAACGGATTGCATGATAAAGAGGAGGTTAGTTAGTTAGTTACACATAATTGCAGTGGGTCCAAGCAGCAGTACATCCAGGACGTGCCCAATCCGTTCCTATTGGCTGATTCGACGCCCTCGTTTATGGACTTCTCGAACAATCGCAACAACCGATACCTCACCCCCGAGACGGCCGTCAAAAATCGTATCCTTCTGTATGAATTTGATAGACTTGACTTGCCCAAGTATATGAAATAGTTATTATTGTCAATGAAACGTATTATATCTTTTATTCACACATCACATGAATAGAATCAGCAGCATAAAATACCATGTCTTAAAAAATAAGCATGTAAACATGAAAAATGTTAAGATGCCAGCTAGATATTGAGTGCGTGCCTTGCATAAATTTTAAATACTATTTACGACGCTAATGCACCTTTATATATAAATCTTTTATTCACCATCAAGGCATGCAGAACGCAATAAAGAAATAGTAACTTAAATAAACGTACAGTTGAAGTGCGAGCTAAACTGCTGTGATATTCATCAATATCAGGTGATAGAGTTCACACGGTTAGCGAAATAGTCATTAATGATACGTGACGAGTCGAGCACTAACGACTGCGTTGATGCGCTGTATAAGGGTCCATGGTAGCCTAGCGTGAATGAGCTATCGTGACGTTATTTTTTGGCATCAACGTGTGCATTTTTTCGTCGATTTCGTACGCTATTCATTGTTAAATTTTAAATGCGCTGTATCGGACGTGCGTGTGTTGTACGGCCCTTGACTCCCAGCTACAGGCGCGTGCGCGCCCTGCAAGCAGCTCTACTTCTACAACGCACCGCCCAACATGGAGGAGCGCAGCCTCAGTCAGGTCTGGGACTTGTACTGGCTTGTGATCTGTGAGCTTGTGATCTGTGGACGTGTGATCTGTGGGCTTATGATCTGTGGGCATGTGATCTGATGACTTATGATCCGTGGGCTGGTGATCTGTGGGCTTTTGATGGCTTATGATCTAATGGCTTATGATATGTGGGCTTGTGATCTGTGGGCATATGATGTGATGGCGTATGATCAGGTCTAGTGGCTTATGATCTGTTTTGTAGTGATTGCTTAATGATCTGTTCTGAAGGCTTAAGATCTGCTCATCAATATTTTAGTATTGACTGGGTCACTGTAGAACATGATATTTTTGCTGCATGCTATTTTTTGCGGTTTTGCGTCAGAAATTTCACTGCACTTAATTTTCGCTTTTTTGAGGACTTCCCATTGTAATTGCTTATGCAGCTTTATATTTGCTGCAAGTAATTTTCACGAGTTTTCCAGATTCGCAAAATTGTCAAAAACTACATGCACGAGAAAATTTCATGTTTTATAGTATACATATTAAATGCAACGATCGAGAAGCATGAAAAATATTATTATTTTGTGGAATGTAAACTAAAAACCGAGAATTATGAACGTGATGACGTAAAATTTGACATTTCATGATCGTAACTAATATTCTGATTAATTGCTTAAAAAATTTTGACCCAAGGTTCAAGGAATTTGAGATTTAATACTGCTTGATTTAATACTGCTTGATTTACTGCTTGATTTTAATACTGACTAAACTAACTAACCTCCTTTTTTATCATGTAATCTGTTAATGTCTATGTTTTCACACAGGTTTACACGTTTTCGCCCACCCTGATCAGGGCTGCTGGAGCTGGATTTTTACAGACGGATGCCCTTCCTGACGCCAACTAAATAAATAATTATCTGGCACGGGGTTAGCAACTAGAGACACCTGTGTGCTTAACAGCCTTGCTGAAGGGCCTGTAGCGCATGGTTTGATAGTTGGACACCGGCGCGATGACTTGAACTCTGGTCCTCTGGACTCGATACTTGATTCTAATGCTTGGATTAATTCAGCTGCTTAGTTCAATATCAGCGTTTTTACGTATTGTAAGGCTATTTTAAATGTAGCCTAAGTTCAACTATGCTGAGTACTTCACGTGCTTCGCCTCTTTTCGTGTTGTTTTGTCATATGAAATATTTGTTTGTTTTTTGTTCAACAGGCGTTTTTGGACGAAGGGGCCGCTGAGCCGACCAATGTTACCGTGCTTGCTGCCAGATGTGAGTGATGACGTCATAGCTGTCCAATTGCTTGTTTTCTTTGTCTCTCTGAATGTCAACGATGTCATAACCGTCCAATCAGTTCCTTTGTTTGTCTCTATCAGTGCCTGCTAGATGTGAGCATGTCATATTCGTCCAATCATTTTCTTTGTTTTAAAGTTGTTTGAATGATCCGCGATGTAAATTGCATGATCTGAGTATATCATGGCGCCATTTCAGTTCTGTGGCAATTTAAAACCAAATAACTCTTGATTGAGCAACTGGCCGTAAGCCCTTTATTATTATTGGTGACTATTTGATGTGCAGCTGAGAAGAGTTCGCGAGGATCTGTTGAGTTTGAGGATGTAGTCACTGCGACAGAGGCCATTGTCGCCGCCAACTACTGCAAGCTCAAGAACCCCGGTGGGATTCCGTTAGCTACTTCCTTATCATTATTAAACCAGAAATTATTAGAATATGACCCATGATGAGTAGTTGAGATCAACATTACATTGCAGATTTTAAAATGTACGGTAATGCCTCACCACGCAAGCTTACAGCAATTTCAGCTATTCTCTTCATGTTTCCATACTCTTTTTTTCCAGCTATTCATCTATCATCCTATTCTTTTTCTTCTCTTTCCTCCCCTATTTCTCTCATCCATCCCTCTCCTCTCACTACGTGTCCAATCCAGTTTTTCTTTCTTGGCACAATGATTCCAGCCATGTCATCATCATCATCATTTCGTTTTTCTTGTCCCTTCTTCTGTGCTAGTGTCGCTGTCGGCTTCAAAACGTTATTAAGGACCTTGGTAAAACGCGATCGCTTAGTTGTACAGTTGGGTTATATATCATGATTAAGTATTTTAGAAAAAGGTGATCGCTTTTTTGTGAAGCTGGATTTCGTACGGTGATTAAGGACCTTCAAAAAAGGTGAACGCTTTGTTGTAAATTTATTTTTTGTACCGTGTTTAAGAATCTTAGAAAACGCAATCGCTTTTTTGTGCAGATAGCACATAGCGTGATAGAATCCAATCTCGATATTTTGGATGAGACTGGGGAAAAAGAATTGCCTTGCGGCTCAGAGCTCCCCGGGTGAATCGTACAAGACGAGTGAAGAAGCAGGAGCGGTTCTGTGCGAGCTCTCTTGCACAGGATTGGACTCTATATAGATTTTGTGCTACACACCTTTCTAAACTACCAAAAAAACCAAAAAACTTTCTAACAACGTTCTGATCGTGAATATCGTTTATTCACTCAAAAGAGCAGAGAAAACACACACACATACATGCACAAAAACAACAAACAACATACCAGAAAGAAAAAGAAAATCTTAAATAAGTTCATGCTATGAAGTTGATTATGCTATGATTATATCAATAATGTTAATTTAGTAGAGATCGATTGTCAATATGAATGTGGTTATGTATAGCATCTATAAAATATAGCATCATATTAATTAAGTTCAAATGAACTGCTGAATCTGGCTACTCGGTCGAGTTAACAATAACAAGTTGACGTTACATACCATATAATATTACATATCATATTACTCGAGACTTATATGCAGTGACTTTTTTCTATCGATTAAATTGAACCTGTAATAGTACAGATTTGCGCTGTCAATTCATAATTTAAACCTTAATTAGCCATTTATGACCAATTTGTTCTTCCTGTTCTTCTTTTCTAGATGGCGGTAAGCCGTTTGTGCTGAAGCTGGCATTTTCTCTGCCGCCGCGCAAGTCCGACTGAATCGCAGGCTCTGATTGGTCGGATTCGAGGCTCAAGTGACTGAATCTCAAGTTTTGATGGTTGAATACAATTGTTAATAACTCGAATGGAAATACCAATCGTTTAATGATTCGAATGGAAAGAATTGGTGAACAATGACTTCAAGAGGACTAAGGCAGCTCAGTTGAATGAAAATCGATTTAATCTCAATTCGAAAACTATATGACTTTTTGCTCAGGGGCCATAGTCACTATAGTCGCGACTGCCTAGCTGAAGCGAGGTTTCAGGTTCCGCCATCCAAAAACGCACGCACGGCATTGGCCATTTAGCCGGAGCCATCTCAAAATTACTTCCAGCAAGGGAGTCGCGACTATGGTGACTACGGCCCCTGAACTGTTTTAATTAGCTGTATGTCAAAGTGTACATTGTATACTGGTGTCAGCGTATGAGCAAAGGGCTCGGACTGGAAAATACCCAAGTTTAAAAAGATTTCTCCCTTTTTTAAATATTTTCCCCCAGCTCTTTTTAAGGCCACCAGTGAAAATAGAGCAATGGGAAATATTTTATTTCTGCGCTTCGTTATAAAGATTATTATTATACAGGCTAGTTCTGATTACGAAATCATATTGTTAACTAAAATTTTATTTTTGCTACCTTGGTTATAAAAATTTCGATGATATACGTTTTTTTTCATGATTTTCAAACGTTCTTCAGGTATAATTTGACAAGTTGATACTGTCATGACGCGTTGATAAGTTCAATTGCAGTAGCGAGGACAGGACAGGCTGAGCATCAATTCGGCTAAATGTCTTTTTATTCGTATCGTTCTATCGTTCTCACCTGTTTTATAAATCTGTCTTTATTTTTTACCATTACGGTTGCGTTAGCCCGTTGTTTTAATTGTCAGCAACTTCGATGTGAAATATTAAACGTCTTCGTCGTGTTAAAAGTTACCGCTTAATATTGCTCTCCTTTATTTCGCAGCGAAATAATGCTTCGCCGTGAATTTTGTAATCCGTTTTTATTGATACAAGCTACGTTACAGCAATTTTTTTTTGTGCGTGTCATAAGCCCATAAGTTGTTGATTTTGTCTAAGTGACGTTTAACAAAAGATCATGTGAAAATATGACCACAGCGAGGCTCTGCGGCGTCGCGGTTTAGGCGTCGGACATCGAGTCCAGAGTTCCATGGTTTAAGTTCCCGCGCCGACAACTATGGAACCGAGCGTTACAGGCTCTTCAGCAACGCTATCAAACACAAGTGTCGCTAGCTGCTAACCCCTTGCCAGATAATTATTTATTTGGTTGGCGTCAGGAAGGGCATCCGGCCATAAAAACTCACAGCAGTCCTCATCAGGGTGCAAAACGTCTAAACTGTGTGAAAACGTACACTAACATAGACCTGATAGAAGTCGAAGGAGGCGGTTAGTCAGTCCTGTGAAAATATATAGTTCCTGTGAAAAAAATAATAATTTCTGCACAAATAAAGGTAACATAGATCTAATAGAAATGTTATGCATTAGTAGAAATATCCAAGTCGGATATTTTCGCCAAATTCATTTTGCGACTCTGCGACTCGGGGATTCCTGAATAAATTCCTGACTGTTCAATAAACATCGCGAAGAAAGTACGAAGATTTCGCGTGAATCCTAGGGGCATTCAGTCAAGAACTCGAGAAGTCGTCGACGTTACCTCGGATCCGCCACTCGACAAGGAATTCCTTCCATAAGCAAAGTCAACCGCCGTTGCACATTGATCAACGTTCAGCTCTTCGGGAGCGGTTGATTCTTGAAGCGCATCGACTCTCAAGGACCGCACCGCTTCTTGAGACCTGAGTGCGATTTACAGTCCAGCGTAAAGTTCTAGAGTGGATTCTATAGTCGTTCCTTTGCTCCCACCTTTACCTTTACCTTAGCTTAGGAGACAATTTCACGGCAGCCCATAACCGCCATTCGAAGCAGCGTTTTGTTTAGTCCATTTAAAATAATATACGACGTGATTAAGTTAAGATGACGTCATAGATTTAAAGCAAAATAACTTTCTGTTCAATCTAAATTCAAATTAACCTAATTTCTTGTGAAAATTTTAATTCCATTTTTGACTGATAAATATTATTGCGAGTTTTTTCGAATGGCAGTGAAGGGTTGCCGTTTAATTCCGTTCCGTAGCAAGAACTTTGCTTAGCCGGGCGTAAAAGTAGGCCTACGTCTATAGAATCTACCTTTAGTCTTTTCTATATGGGGTGGCAAATTGGGGGGTGGGAGCATATGTGCAGGGGCGGCAGTAAATTTAACAACGAAAATGTTTAATTTGACGTGGTTTTTCTAACTGACCTTGTTGCAAAGAAACTTGCATACAATCGCAAGGATGTAGACTCATGCGAGTCATTTAGGCTCAACTCAATGTGACGAACAAAGCCTCTGGAATCAGGGTTGCATCCGGGCCCCAACAAAAGTATATTGCTTGTCCTGCAAACTTCGGGGGGGGGGGGGGGGGCAGCTGGGGGGCAGACGTTTCACGGGGGGCACGTGCCTCCCCCCGTGCAACATAGGTAGCTACGCCACTAGCCTTTACTGAAAGGACGGATCCAGGGGGGGGGGTCTGGCGGGCATCATGCATCCCCCCCAAACAGCAGGACAAAAAATGTTGTCTGAAATTTTTACAAAACAGTGGCCGATGTAGCCTAACAATTAGCGTGGCATAATAAGTCAATGCATCTCTTCTTCTCAAGTCTTAAGACAGTACCAATTAATTTAGACATATAATATAACTTGGTGGAAATGCTGAATCTCCAACCCCCTCCCTACCCCCTCCCCCCCCCTTCCCCCCCTTCCCCCCCATTTCCCCCACGTTCGCGACTGGTTCAGAAAGGAAAACACGCGTTGTAAGTTAAGAGTTTGACCCATTAGGCTACTTTTACCAGGACAACTAATCTGGAGACATTCATCCCCCCCAAAACTGACTAGTCTTGGCTCCGTCGTGCTGAACCCTTGAAACGAGCCAATGCAGACATCTGTACGCGCCACTTGACGTCGAGGAAAGAATAACGGAGGGAATAAACTTTAATAAACATCGAACCAACGACTCGGTAATATTTCATTGAAACTAAACATTGAGCTCTTGACGACTTCGTTATGGATAAGTCAATGCTAGCATTGGTAGACTGAAATTGTTGTTTTTGATTGTTGAACATGTCAAAGGTCGGTTTTTGTTTTACTCTAATTCAGAGTTCTTAATAAGGTTCTAAATTTAACTACAGCAATTGGCATGACGTGTTTCGCAGCCATATACTTCAGATGTATAATGATGTATCTTTTTCCGCTGTAAATGCTTCTCTCCTTAAATTTAGTCAGCCGCCGCGTATTATTGACATTCAAGTTTATGCCGAAATGCTGGCATCCTGGCAGTCATGCACATGCACGTTGCAATAGTAGTCTGACTGGCTGTAAATATCTGCCAAAGGGAGTGTGTCTCATTTTGACTTCAGCGCTTATTGTTTCATAGCTACCCCTGCTTATATTTGTATTTGCTACTGTTAGAAAAATGTTATATGTGAAAAATGCAATTTCGGTGCTACACAACGAACTAAAACATGCGATCTAGTCGTGGCTGCATACTTGATATATGGCCTTGTAAACGTTTTTTATTAGATATAAGTTTTGAAAACGCCGAACCCATGCTAGATGCCTGCGCCAAGGCTCTATATGCATTAGTCGTAGCTAGCTACATTTCCCCTTGGCTAGCCAGCGTCAGCAATGCCAGCAAACGCACACGTTGTGTCGCCATCGCCATTACACCCCACCGCGGCGACAAAGAACCGGCGACAATATCATTCTGCGCAGCGAAAGGCGCTCCATTATTAGAGACCGCTGAAATCCGTCCATCGTCTCATTCTTTGAAGTGAACGCGGTGTGCATTTCGACTCGTTAACTGAATACACGCCAACACAAGAGACCGAGCGACGACCGAGACAAAACCGCGCTAAGTCAGCGTCAGACGGCGCCTGCCAGCGGACAATATGACAAAACACACAATGTAACAACGTGAGTCAATTGCGTCTCCGCCGACCAGTGGCGAAACTACCCGGGGGGCATGGGGGGACAGCTCACACCCCAGATGAAGCGTCTGCCCTCAAGTTGCTCCCTAGTTGATAAGGCAATGAATTGTGTTACTTGTGGTGTTTTAAACATTGCGTGCAAAGGCAGTGCACAATACGTTGAGTTCGATGTAAATGATTAATAGTTTGAGTCTGCATCCTTGCCGTGGGATGCGTGTTTTGGTGATAACGAGGTAAGGGGCAAGAAAATTGATCAACTTAAATGTTCTCGGTGTCAACTTACTGCAACCCCTGGGCCTAAGCTTGCCCTCCCACCATGTGCCCCCTATATGAAAAGTCTAGCAACGCCCCTGCCGCCGACAATCACGTCTGTATTAGAATATACACATGTATGAAGCATTATTGCATCGAGGAGGGGATAGAGAGAGGCGGTGCAACCACAGGCTGCAGTGCAATCAAGAACTTAGTCTCCTCGCCGAGCCGTCTCCATAATAACCGGTTGTCCGGCGGGTAAAACGCTCAATTACTCGCTTTCGCGTATTAAAGCCGGCGGCGACAATTGTAGATGCGCGGAAAGCGTTCGATAAAGTATAGCCGGTGACCATTGTAGATGTTAGTAAAGCGTTCGATAAAGTAAGCCAGTGTCGCCCGATCGCGCGCTGCGATAACGGGGCACTAATGGCCGGGGGAGTTTGTGAAAGTTTTTGGTGGGGGGGGAGGGGGGGGTGATGCTTCTGATTTTTCCGTGCACAAGTGACAACCAACGGGGGTAGTCACGGAAACTTTTTGCCTCTCGTGCGGAACTCACGACAGGGGGAGGGGGTGGTAATGGACATTTTCACGGCCGGAACTCTCTTTCCTCGACAAAAATCAACGGCATGCTGGTGGGGGGGGGGGGGGATTGGTGCTGGTGGGGAGGAAGATGATTGTTTTGCTTTGGCTCATTTGGCTATACTTTTTCTTACTTTTCTTACTTTGGCATTGATAAAACTGTCATGCCGTTTGGGTGGGGCATGTGACCCTTCTCATATATAACGTAGAACCGCCCTTACTAATGCTCCCCCCCCCCCTCCCTGCTAATGGCTCCCGCTTCGTCCACGGCATCGCTGAGTGCTGGCAGACGGTGACGACGGCGTTCGAAACGGACGCGAAAGAAGAAGCTTGATGAGATGATAGGGAAAGAGCGCCGAGCTCTATAGATGCTTATCATGTCACGCTTAAGGCGATCCGTTGACGAATGCAAAAGTTTCAGCGGCACTTTATGAAAAGGGTCGGAAAAGGTTTTTGACGCGCGTGATTAATGGCAGCGGTTGTATCATTCTAGCGACCTGTGTGTGGGTTTTGTGATGTTGTTTCCGTGAACTACAGTTTATTTCAAGGTACGAGTATGATCGATCGCCGCTTGTATTTGTAGCCAAATTATTGAAGTTGAAAACCGCAGTATGTCGTCTATCGTAAATTCGTAACTCGATAGCCAATAATCAAAATAGCTGCAGTACCGGAATTGGCGTTGATATATTCTCAACATTGAGGGAGTTAAAAAAATGCTTTGCTTTAAGGTCCAGAAAAGAAGTTCAGTATTCAAGAAAAGTTCTGAGAACGTTTTAATTTTACGAGCTCAAATATGCACAGCTTCAACCAGATATTTTCAAATATTGATAGATGGGATCCCCAGACCGCTCAGGATAGACACATAATTATGGAAGCCTATATAGCCTATATTGCCTAGGAAGCCTATATTGTTTACGAAGAATTGTTTTACGAAGAATTTACCTAAAACCATAGCCCATATAGTAGCCTGCACTCAGTTCAGTAAGCTCGAAGTTGAGCTTTTAAATTAAATGTCATTCTAATCAGTCGTTCAATATCTATTCTAGTCGTGAAAATAGTCTTAGAGGCCCTACCTATTCATTTATAAATTTCATTAGCGTATTCATTCTCTTCTTTACTTGACGCTCATTTGCAACATAAACAAGCGACATTACATCTTATAAACCTTCGCCATAGTCATCATCTATAGCTCCAACGTACGTAATAGTTTTGGGTAACGACGCGTGCAGTTTAATTTGGCTTCGGGTCGTTTCGCGTGACGCCGTGGTTCGTAGTGGGTCGAGCCTCGAGGCTCATCAGATAAGAGCTAATGAACCGCCTGCAAGTGGCCCTTGATAATGTCAGCGCTGTTCGATGGATTGTCGGTGAAAGGGTACCCTGATTTATTCCGTCTGAGCCAATGAGAGCAACACTTTATTAAGCTATGCCCAGTTGATAGTGGCGGTTCCAGGGAGGGTAGGGAGCTTGGGGGGAGGGCTAAGCCATCCCTGTTTGGCTTTAAGCCCCTTCAGTTAGATTTTAAGACAAGCTCATTCAAGCCCATTCAGTTTAAGACAAGCCCATTCCTTCTTCAATCCTGTTCAAGCCCCTTTGTTATAAGACTGTTTACAGTTTTCTGTGAATTCATTAAGGACGGCGTTGTCAACAAATTGAATTGTTAATTGAATTTTATAACATTTATGATATTTGTTTTTCCTTTTTTACCCGCAAGAGGGCCTACATGCACTTTGTGACCGACTGGCTTAGGCAAGCGTATGTAGGCTGTGACCGGGGATAAGTGTGAGACGATGACCATGAATGTAAAAATAGAACATTTGAGGCTGTGGAAATGCATTTATTTTTACATCGTGTAGTATGCTTAGGAATAAATTTGCGCCCTATCTCGCTCCCCCCCTTCCCCCCTCCCTAGTCGTGGTCCACACAGGAAAGGAAAGGTCTTCGTCAGCATCTTCCCCCTCACTGGCGAGTTTTGGGAGGGCTTGAGCCCCCATCGGTTTTGAAAGGCTCAAACCGTCATTGCCGATTGACTAAGGAACAACTACGAGGAGCAATCTCGTGCAGTTCGCTTAATAACCTTTTGTAGATTTGAGCCCGTGTCAGTGTCGCCATGGCAGTATAGTTGCTCTGTAATCAAAAGCAAATCTTGATTTTTTAATTCAGCTAGAGAATGCGTGTTTGAAGGCTAGGTCGCAAAAGTGACTCGGTTTTATAATTATATTGCCACAGAGAATAGATTGCCCGAGGCAGAATATAGTTGCAGTGGATGTTTTGTATTAAGTTAGTTCTGGTTCATTATTAGGCCTAGTTACTTCCGGTAGATTACTGAATCTTTGGAGTTGTTATGTAATAGGGAATTACTAAAAAATAAGCTCTACGGACTTGGATTCGGAAATTTTATTTCTTTTTTATTTTAACCAAATTTCAAGCATCTGTACACAGTGTGGCAAATGACTTATGCACAGATCATTAGTACCTTTTGTAAATCGGCCATGTGACTTGAGGGTCATGAATTTTGTGGTTGTTGGTCAATTCGCAAGTTCAGAAAGTCTTTGAGAGCAAAAACGTTTTAAAGTTTTAGCGTTATTTAGTTAATATTAATTAATTAATGAATTAAAAACAAGTTTTTAAATAATCGGAATCGACGCTGGCAGAATAGGGTCTATTATGACCTACTTCTTTGATGGTTTGTAAAACGCTTTTCTTTTAAAATGCAGGTCTTTCTTTGTTTACACATTGATATGCTACGCTTATCATCAATAGGCTATTCGCTCCAAGGGCAACAAATATACACTTTTGCAATAGCTTCTAGAAAAATCTCCGCGGAATGAAATTTTATGGCGCGGGCCATACCACAATGCCGCTGCTTCAACGGCAATCAAAGTGTCACAGCGGCCGATCGAATCTGACGGTTTGCGGAACGCGTTTTTCTGCGAAATCGTGTGGATTTCAGAATCGTGTACAATTTGCATTGTTTCACGCTTATGTAGACGTGATTAAAACGTGAACGATAAAACTGAAATGGCATTTTAAACTGGAGACGTAGCCTGTCTACAAGTTTGAGATTCTATTTGTAAATCGTGAATAATACTAGAAGCAATTTGGGGGTGCCAATGGGGTAGGTTTCACGTAGGCTCACGCCTTGCAATGCCCTCTATCTTTTCGGTAGCCACCAGCGTCAATAGAATTTAACGCTACGTCGGTAATGGGATAACGCGTTAAGCTACACTTTGAATGACTCCGACTGCGTTGATTTAACTCGTGTCCACAGCTCGACAACATTCGAGACACCGTGCCACGACTTATAACTTTTCCCGTACACATGTAGGCTATACGGAGTCCAGACGCCCGAGGCGCCAGGCGTCAAGGCGGAGCCTGGTCGCGAAAAGGATTATATTAACACCTGGATGAGAAGCCCCAAACTACGCGTGGTTGCGTCATTCATTAAGATATAATCTATAAGATTTTAAATAGGCGGAAAGGCCATTGAACCCTTTCCCCACATCTCTCAAAATGTAAGCGTAGTCTCCGCACCTAAAATTTAATAGTGAAAGCGCGGTAATGTATTACGTATACAGGCATTGCTTTTATATATGCCTAGAGGTTCGTTTTAGGGTCAATTACTGCTACTGCAATTTTGAACAGCAACTGTATACCAGGGATAACTTTAGTAGGAGTAGTACTCCAAAAACGACGTTTTTTTGAAGCTCTACTCGGATTTAGAAATGAGTAGGAGTAGCATTACTCGTAAAAATGAACGGAGTATGCCTATTCTAGGCCTGCTCCTTTTTTGAAAGGCATAGGAGTGCACTACTCCTGGTTTGTAAGCAGCAGGCGTAACGTTACTCCTATTTTGTAAGGGATAAAGTGAACTCTGTGTATAACATCGCCGCATTACAGCGTGTAGGCCAAGACGAGTAGTAGGAGGGAGGGGGGGGGGGTGAAGTGGAAGAGAATATCTTTCACAGTAGCCTAGAATCTTTTTGGAGCAGAATATTCGAGAGTGAGGGGGTATCGTTTGCCGTAGGGGTTTGTCGAGTTCTGCGGTTAAAGTGTCTCAGTAATATACCAGTGGAAGAAGCGATCACTTGTAACATTTTTCATGTTTGTCTGTCTTCTGAAACCCTCGTTTGTCCTTCCCGCTCCCCCCCCCCCTCTCCACTTTAACCACTGGACTAGTCCATAAATTTACGGCCCTCACAAAACACAACGTTAAAACTATAGTGTGATTGTATAGCACATAGCACTGTATTCCTTCAAGATGAGTGTTAAATGGTGCGGACGTTTAGCCGCATAGATATTGATTCATTTTGCATAATGTTCAATTCCAAACACATTAAATTTAATAGTTTCTCGCGTGTGGAAAAATGTTATCAGAGGCAGATAAATAACTCCTTCAAACTTCAGTCTTCAGTCATTTCAAAATTTACAGAGTTATCGAAATAGGATCAACTAAACCGTAAGCTTCTTATCGCCTCACTGACATCGAAAGTAGCCTATTCAGGTGACAGACACTAATTACAGTCGATCCCTGAAAGTAATTACATGTACATGTAGGCCACGGCGGCTCTGGATTGCAATTTTGTTGCAAGCCGAGCAATACGGCTATAGAACTACTGCATAGCGAAATACAGTTAACGTTTGAAATATTGGAATAAGTCACTGCCATTTGAATTTACACACTGGTTCAAATCGATCTAGTGCAATAATCTATATATGTGTTTACTACATATAGGTTTTTTCATGAAATTCGTTATTAAAACATAGCCAAGATCTGGTAAAAATCGTGATAATAATATGATAAGACGCTACGAGTTATAGGCCTATCAAGCTGCTGGCCCCGTTATTCCTGTTTCACAGCGCTCGCCTACAGATTATTTTTGTATCGATTGAAAGCCCACTTGAAGGCAGCTGCGACGTTGAAAGTAGCCTGACGATACTCAGTAAAATGTAAATAAAAGATTCCCAGGTAGGGCTATAAGTATACTTATCTTACGACAGACGCACATTAAAACAGCGCATTAAATTTCGGACAATTAGATTCCCTCTCAGCGATAACTCTCTCAGAATTCACTGATTCGGCTTGCAGAAAAGTCATTTTCGCCCATAAATCGACCGCGGTGGCGAATGAAATTCTCTACGCCCATGCGTGGCTGTCATAGGCTGTGAATGTAGCGCGGGGCGATGCGCCGATTACACTATAGCGAATCGTCATTGCTCCCATTTGATCCGCTGCTGTTGGACGATGCGCGCGGAGAAATAGCAGAACTGAGCGTTTCGCGTGAACCAGTGACTACCTGCCTCTAAAGAATGCGCTGAGACTGGATGACGTCATAAACGCACAGTAGCCTGTTAGCTAAGAAATCACAAACTTATAGCATCGGATTACAAAGGATTCAATTAATACTGTAGGTTCAATCAATCAATCAATTAATATTTTCTTGTAGGTTGAACGTGTCGAGGATCGTAGTCATTTATGTCTAGCTTAAAGTGTCAACGGACTAACCATCTGTAACGCAGTTTTAGTAGTACAGGCCCAGTTTTTGATAACTTTAGCGTTAATTTATAATATCAGACAAACCCTGATCGATAATTACTTGAATGATTTAAGGCACGGATTTTGAGATATGATTAATGGATTATAAGAATAAGATGCAAAAACGAAATTTTGAATATGGATATCGATGATCGTTCTGAGTGACAGCTCTGGAGATGAAACCGAACCCTGAGGTACGTGCGTTTGAAAGCTTTAAATAGGCCTAATTTTTAAATATAAGCAATAGGCCTAACAGGGCCGTATACTTGGTTTTTTGGCAGGTTGGACTTTTGACACGGATCAAATGTTTAATGAAAACTTGTCAATAAATTTGTTATCGGCTTCAGTCTGCAGGCTGAGTAGGGACGTTTAGCGAAATCTAATTAGAAGAACATCAGATCTAAATGTGTAAATAATGAACTATGCTAACTTTACGTAGGCTTAATGTAGGCCGATTCGTAGTTTAGCCTAAATGTTATTGCGTCATGCTGCTCATGATAACATTTGCGGTAATGGATTAACGGCCTTCTTCAAATTCCAGTATTGTTATGCAACTCAGTAAATTTGCTATCAGTTAGCAAGGCCAAGGCCATGCCAGTCTTAGCCGAACCTAGTTAGTCTGGCAGGACTCACTATTTAGACAATAATATGGCTCCTATGATCATTGTTTAGCATCCAGTGTTTATAGTTTTACTAACACGTCGAACGGTGGTTCGCATTGCATTGGTGCTCGCTGTGCATGGTCTTGGATGGACCGGGCGAGAGAGAGAACCGAGTACGATAATCATCCCAGCAATCAGGCTGTAAACAGAGAAGAAAATCAGATAGGGCTAGATATGCTGTGGCATATGAGATTTGCGTCAGTGTTTAAAATGATTTTTATCTGGGGGCACGTTTTTTGACCTATTCAAACATTCAAGAGCATTCCATGTGCCTATTCCCCAAAATTGGTCAGTGTATTGTAGGGAGAGCTATAGTGATATTGAATCCATGTAATTGTGCATTGGCTTTCTGTACAATTAATGTGGCTGATAGTCATCAAAAAAATCAAGAATCGATCTTCGCTAAGTACATGCAGCCTACATGTTGCTAATACTAAAGCGGCAGGGGATATTTAGACAAAAAATAATTAAAGCTTACCGGATGTCACTTTTTGTTAAGTATTTATATCCTTTCATATTGTATTTGCACGTCCACAAAATCTCCATCCGTGCCCCCTACTCCGTCCCAGATTGAGATTTATACAAAAAATGTCTAGGCAGGGAGATTATTCCAAAAATGTTGCCTTTGTTCTGCAGTTTTTGACACCTGTTCTAGTCATGTTTGATCCCTCCAGGACCCCTAACGACCCCACGACACCCCAATCCCTTGGATGACTGGGTCTCCTTGACGCATTGGCTACGAGATCTGATTGGGGGGCTTACACCCCTACAAATCCCCTCAAACCCAAGAAAATTCCACCTTTTCATTTTTCTTTCAATCGAAACTAGTTTCGTTAGTGGCATAAAATCATTCCTGCTAAGCCGCTTTTGACGACATATTTCATTAGCCATGTCATTAAGTTTAAGACCGGAGTAGAAACCCCTACACTAAGCTTCAGTTTTTGGAGTTGTGTTTCTTTTCTCCAACAATGGCAATGGGATTGTGGCCTATAGCCAGTGGCGGTTCCTGCCTTCACAACTATCGGGGTTAGCTTCCTGGGCCATAAATCGAAAGACCATGCTTCTCTCTCGATCAAAACTTACGAACGGGGGGGGGGGGGGATGGGTGCTGACGAAAGTTTTTGAGGCCATTCGTAACAATGCTTGTACATTTCTGAGGTTATTTTTAACAGTGCCATTTGTCCATTAGTGAAACCATTCGCAACAGTGCTTTTCCACTGTTGAGCCATTGGGGGCTTTTTGCTGGGACCCTGGAATCCTGAACAGGGGACGCTTGGGGGAGGGGGCTTGACGTAGCAACACCGGGAGGGTTTGGAGAGGCTTGAAAGGCGTGACTTAAATCAAACTGGGAGGGGCTTGAAATTCAAGCAGAGGGTGCTTGGCCCCCTAAGACCCCCTCCGGTATACCGTCACTGCATGTATATCCGTTCTCCACGTGTGGTAAGCGATCAGCTATGGATAAATGATCGGCTAGATAGTGAGGGCGCCCCCTCGGGCTGTTTCTGAGGACGATGACTCTGGTTTTTGATCTGCACACCAGCCTGATTGGAAACACACGTGCTCCAGGCAGTGTGCCACGATGTGTTCACCATGCAGGCTACGTGGACCTACCTTGGAGGTAAGCACGAAAAGAAAAAAATGAAACTGGATAGTGAACAAATGTCAGACAAGCATGCGGACACCAATGATGCTGGGGATATATCGCTGGTTTTAGAGTTATTTGTGAATGGGGTACTGATTTTTAACGCTACCCCCATATACGGTATCTGAGGATATTTTTCATATAAAGGCGAATTTTATAATGGATGCTGGGGATATTCTTGTCAAAAAATACAGCCAGTCTATGGATATTTTTGCTGAGATCTCTGTTCTGGAGATATTCCGTTTTGACACTATGTTATCACCGGCGGACACTAATACCCTAACCCACCATTGCGAGTTAACCTCGAGTTGGTCAATCGGCGAGTTGAGATCGTCCGTTGTCAATCTCCTGCGCCTAGCGTGACGTCACTCAATCCGCCGATTGAGTCAACCCGAGGTTAACTCGCAATGGTGAATACCAGTATAACAGTGGATGAAATGCGATGTGTATGTACATGTATATCAACATACAAAGATTTGAAGAAGACTTCAAAAGGTCGTGAATTATAGATCTCCAGAATTTCCGATGTCAAGTACCGTAATGACTAACTTATGGGTTGATAAATCGGTTAGGGTAAATGAGCACAATTATTGGCGTATCTTGCGAGTGTTTTAAATTTATTAAAACAATCGCAAGATACGCCAATAATTGTGGTAGGTAGGTAATAAGTGGTAGGCGCATAATAACTGAGATGAATTCCTTATTATCGCATTTTTGTTCCCTATTGAGGCTATTCTCATTACACGCATTAAAGCATCGGAGTGTCATATGCACTTGGCCTAGCGCTTAAATTGTGTTTGACTGTTTCACCTTTTGAGTGCATTTGTAATCGCTAGTGTGTAGTACCATGTCATGTCTGTATCGCTGCTTACTGACAAGGCTTGTCGCTCGCAGTCGGTATTTTGTCGAATCCTGCCAGGGACTCCCCTGTTTTGACGCCAGCTCGTCTGGCGAGATTTCGGCTTCTGCGCATGCGCGACTCTCGAATTACCACCCCCCCCCCTCCGTCCCGCCACTTAAGCGCG